>CAKAJE020000084.1:0-57624 GCA_916610135.2 Macropis europaea | reverse complement strand
AACCAGAGAGCCGATTAGATCATTTTACATTATGGTTAATTTAAGAATTCAGCGAAATTCTATCACATTCGTTCAAATTACGTCGCTCCTATTTCAGATAGCGTATTGGGCTAAGCGGCATCTCAAAGGGCATGAAATGGCGAGTAAAATGCATTGTTATACTTCCAGGGTAGGGCAATCAGAGACCCGATTAGATCATTTTATATTATGGTTAATTTAACAATTCAGCGAAATTCTATCACATTTGTTCAATTTACGTCGCTCCTATTTCAGATAGCGTATTGGGCTAAGCGGCACCTCAAAGCGCATGAAATGCCGAGTAAAATGCACCATCAAACTTCTAGGGTAGGGTGAACAGAGAGCCGATTAGATCATTTTACATTATGGTCAATATAAGAATTCAGCGAAATTCAATCACATTCCTTCAATTTACGTCGCTCCTATTTCAGATAGCGTATTGGGCTAAGCGGCATCTCAAAGCGCATGAAATGGCGAGTAGAATGCACTGTCAATCTTCTAGGGTAACGCAAACAGAGACCCGATTATATCATTTTATATTGCGGGTAATATGAGAATTCAGCGTAATTCTATCGCATTTGTTCAATTTACGTCGCTCCTATTTCAGATAGCGTACTGGGCCAAGCGGCATCTCAAAGCGCATGCAATGTCCAGTAAAATGTACTATTAAACTTCTAGGGCAGGGCAAACATAGACCCGATTAGAACATTTTATATTATGGTTAATTTAAGAATTCAGCGAAATTCTATCACATTCGTTCAATTTAGGTCGCTCCTATTTCAGATAGCTTACTCGGATAAGCGGCATCTCAAAGCGCATGCAATGGCGAGTAAAATGCACTATTGAACTTCTAGGGTAGGGCAACCAGAGACCCGATTAGATCATTTTATATTATGGTTAATTTAAGAATTCAGCGAAATTCTATCACATTTGTTCAATTTACGTCGCTCCTATTTCAGATAGCGTATTGGGCTAAGCGGCACCTCAAAGCGCATGAAATGCCGAGTAAAATGCACCATCCAACTTCTAGGGTAGGGCAACCAGAGACCCGATTAGATCATTTTATATTATGGTTAATTTAAGAATTCAGCGAACTTCTATCACATTTGTTCAATTTAGGTCGCTCCAATTTCAGATCGCCTACTGGGCTAGGCGGCATCCTAAAGCGAGTGAAATGTCGAGTGAAATGCACTATTAAACTTCTAGGCTAGGGCAATCAGAGACCCGATTAGATCATTTTATATTTTGGTTAATTTAAGAATTCTGCAAAATTCTATCACATTCGTTCAATTTACGTCGCTCCTATTTCAGATAGCGTATTGGGCTAAGCGGCATCTCAAAGCGCATGAAATGGCGAGTAAAATGCACTATCAAACTTCTAGGGTAAGGCAAACAGAGACCCGATTATATTATTTTATATTACGGTTAATATAAGAATTCAGCGTAGTTCTATCACATTTGTTCAATTTACGTCGCTCCTATTTCAGATAGCGTATTGGGCTAAGCGGCATCTCAAAGCGCATGAAATAGCGAGTAAAATGCACTATCAAACTTCTAGGGTAAGGCAAACAGAGACCCGATTATATCATTTTATATTATGATTTCATTTAAGAATCCAGCGAAATTCTATCACATTTGTTCAATTTACGTCACTCCTATTTCAGACAGCGTATTGGGCTAAGCGGCATCTCAAACCGCATGAAATGGCGAATAAGATGCACTATTAAACTTCTATGGTAAAGCAAACAGAGACCCGATTAGATCATTTTATATTACGGCTAATACAAGAAGGCAGCGTAATTCTATCACATTTGTTCAATTTACGTCGCTCCTATTTCAGACAGCGTATTGGGCTAAGCGGCATTTCAAAGCGCATGAAATGGCGAGTAAAATGCACTATTAAACTTCTAGGGTAGGGCAACCAGAGAGCCGATTAGATCATTTTACATTATGGTTAATATAAGAATTCAGCGAAATTCAATCACATTTGTTCAATATACGTCGCTCCTATTTCAGATAGCTTATTGGGATAAGCGGCATCTCAAAGCGCATGCAATGGCGAGTAAAATGCACTATTAAACTTCTAGGGTAGGGCAACCAGAGACCCGATTAGATCATTTTATATTATGGTTAATTTAAGAATTCAGCGAAATTCTATCACATTCGTTCAATTTACGTCGCTCCTATTTCAGTTAGCGTATTGGGCTAAGAGGCATCTCAAAGCGCATGCAATGGCGAGTAAAATGCATTGTTATACTTCTAGGGTAGGGCAAACAGAGACCCGATTAGATCATTTTATATTATGGTTAATTTAACAATTCAGCGAAATTCTATCACATTTGTTCAATTTACGTCGCTCCTATTTCAGATAGCGTATTGGGCTGAGCGGCACCTCAAAGCGCATGAAATGCCGAGTAAAATGCACCATCAAACTTCTAGGGTAGGGTGAACAGAGAGCCGATTAGATCATTTTACATTATGGTCAATATAAGAATTCAGCGAAATTCAATCACATTCGTTCAATTTACGTCGCTCCTATATCAGATAGCGTATTGGGCTAAGCGGCACCTCAAAGCGCATGAAATGGCGAGTAGAATGCATTGTTATACTTCCAGGGTAGGGCAATCACAGACCAGATTAGATCATTTTATATTATGGTTAATTTAACAATTCAGCGAAATTCTATCACATTTGTTCAATTTACGTCGCTCCTATTTCAGATAGCGTATTGGGCTAAGCGGCATCTCAAAGCGCATGAAATGGCGAGTAAAATGCACTATCGATCTTCTATGGTAAGGCAAACAGAGACCCGATGAGATCATTTTATATTACGGTTAACATAAGAATGCATCGTAATTCTATCATATTTGTTCAATTTACGTCGCTGCCATTTCAGATTGCGTATTCGTCTAAGCCGCATCTCAAAGCGCATGAAATGGCGAGTAAAATGCTCTATCAAACTTCTAGGGTAGGGCAAACAGAGACCCGATTAGATCATTTTATATTATGGTTAATTTAAGAATTCAGCGGAATTCTGTCACATTTGTTCAATTTACGTCGCTCCTATTTCAGATAGCGTATTGGGCTAAGCGGCATCTCGAAGCGCATGAAATGGCGAGTAAAATGCACTATTAAACTTCGAGGGTAAGGCAAACAGAGCCCCGATTAGATCATTTTATATTATGGTTAATTTAAGAATTCAGCGAAATTCTATCACATTTGTTCAATTTACGTCGCTCCTATTTCAGATAGTGTATTGGGCAAAGCGGCATCGCATAGCACATGAAATGGTGAGTAAAATGCACTATTAAACTTCTAGGGTTGGGCAAACAGAGACCCGATTAGATCATTTTATATTATGGTTAATTTAAGAATTCAGCGAAATTCTATCACATTTGTTCAATTTACGTCGCTCCTATTTCAGATAGCGTATTGGGCTAAGCGGCATCTCAAAGCGCATGAAATGGCGTGTAAATTGCACTATTAAACTTCTAGGGTAGGGCGAACAGAGAGCCGATTAGATCATTTTACATTATGGGTAATATAAGAATTCAGCGAAATTCTATCACATGTGATCAATTTACGTCGCTTGTGGTTCAGATAGCGTATTGGGCTATGCGGCATCTCAAAGCGCATGAAATGACGAGTGAAATGCACTATTAAACTTCTAGGGTAAGGCAAACAGAGACCCGATTAGATCATTTTATATTATGGTTAATTTAAGAATTCAGCGAAATTCTATCACATTTGTTAAATTTACGTCGCTCCTATTTCAGATAGTGTATTGGGCAAAGCGGCATCTCATAGCACATGAAATGGTGAGTAAAATGCACTATTAAACTTCTAGGGTTGGGCAAACAGAGACCCGATTAGATCATTTTATATTATGGTTAATTTAAGAATTCAGCGAAATTCTATCACATTTGTTCAATTTGCGTCGCTCCTATTTCAGATAGCGTATTGGGCTAAGCGGCATCTCAAAGCGCATGAAATGGCGAGTAAAATGCACTATTAAACTTCTAGGGTACGGCAACCAGAGAGCCGATTAGATCATTTTACATTATGGTTAATATTAGAATTCAGCGAAATTCAATCACATTCGTTCAAATTACGTCGCTCCTATTTCAGATAGCGTATTGGGCTAAGCGGCATCTCAAAGGGCATGAAATGGCGAGTAAAATGCATTGTTATACTTCCAGGGTAGGGCAATCAGAGACCCGATTAGATCATTTTATATTATGGTTAATTTAACAATTCAGCGAAATTCTATCACATTTGTTCAATTTACGTCGCTCCTATTTCAGATAGCGTATTGGGCTAAGCGGCACCTCAAAGCGCATGAAATGCCGAGTAAAATGCACCATCAAACTTCTAGGGTAGGGTGAACAGAGAGCCGATTAGATCATTTTACATTATGGTCAATATAAGAATTCAGCGAAATTCAATCACATTCCTTCAATTTACGTCGCTCCTATTTCAGATAGCGTATTGGGCTAAGCGGCATCTCAAAGCGCATGAAATGGCGAGTAGAATGCACTGTCAATCTTCTAGGGTAACGCAAACAGAGACCCGATTATATCATTTTATATTGCGGGTAATATGAGAATTCAGCGTAATTCTATCGCATTTGTTCAATTTACGTCGCTCCTATTTCAGATAGCGTACTGGGCCAAGCGGCATCTCAAAGCGCATGCAATGTCCAGTAAAATGTACTATTAAACTTCTAGGGCAGGGCAAACATAGACCCGATTAGAACATTTTATATTATGGTTAATTTAAGAATTCAGCGAAGTTCTATCACATTTGTTCAATTTGCGTCGCTCCTATTTCAGATACCGTATTGGGCTAAGCGGCGTCTCAAAGCGCATGAAATGGCGAGTAAAATGCACTATTAAACTTCTAGGGTAGGGCAACCAGAGAGCCGATTAGATCATTTTATATTATGGTTAATATAAGAATTCAGCGATATTCAATCACATTTGTTCAATAAACGTCGCTCCTATTTCAGATAGCGTATTGGGCTAAGCGGCATCTCAAAGCGCATGAAATGCCGAGTAAAATGCACCATCAAACTTCTAGGGTAGGGTGAACAGAGACCCGATTATATCATTTTATATTACGGTTAATATAAGAATTCAGCGTAGTTCTATCACATCTGTTCAATTTACGTCGCTCCTATTTCAGAGAGCGTATTGGGCTAAGCGTCATCTCAAACCGCATGAAATGCCGAGTAAAGTGCACCATCAAACTTCTAGGGTAGGGTGAACAGAGAGCCGATTAGATCATTTTACATTATGGTTAATATAAGAATTCAGCGAAATTCAATCACATTCGTTCAATTTACGTCGCTCCTATTTCAGATAGCGTATTGGGTTAAGCGACATCTCAAAGCGCATGAAATTTCGAGTAAAATGCACTATCAAACTTCTAGGGTAAGGCAAACAGAGACCCGATTAGATCATTTTAAATTACAGTTAATATAAGAATTCAGCGTAATTCTATCACATTTGTTCAATTGTCGTCACTCCTATTTCAGATAGCGTATTCGGATAAGCGGCATCTTAAAGCGCATGAAATGGCGAGTAAAATGCACTATTAAACTTCTAGGGTAGGGCAACCAGAGACCCGAGTATATCATTTTATATTACGGTTAATATAAGAATTCAGCGTAGTTCTATCACATTTGTTCAATATACGTCGCTCCTATTTCAGATAGCGTATTGGGCTAAGCGGCATCTCAAAGCGCATGAAATGGCGAGTAAAATGCACTATTAAACTTCTAGGGTAGGGCAACCAGAGAGCCGATTAGATCATTTTACATTATGGTTAATATAAGAATTCAGCGAAATTCAATCACATTTGTTCAATTTACGTCGCTCCTATTTCAGATAGCGTATTTGGCTAAGCGGCATCTCAAAGCGCATGAAATGGCGAATAAAATGTGCTATCAAACTTCTAGGGTAAGGCAAACAGAGACCCGATTATATCATTTTATATTGCGGTTAATATAAGAATTCAGCGTAGTTCTATCACATTTGTTCAATTTACGTCGCTCCTATTTCAGATAGCGTATTGGGCTACGCGGCACCTCAAAGCGCATGAAATGGCGAGTAAAATGCACTATCGATCTTCTATGGTAAGGCAAACAGAGCCCCGATTAGATCATTTTATATTATGGTTAATTTAAGAATTCAGCGAAATTCTATCACATTTGTTCAATTTACGTCGCTCCTATTTCAGATAGCGTGTTGGGCTAAGCGGCATCTCGAAGCGCATTGAATGGCGAGTAAAATGCACTGTTAAACTTCGAGGGTACGGCAAACAGAGACCCGATTAGATCATTTTATATTATGGTTAATTTAAGAATTCAGCGAAATTCTATCACATTTGTTCAATTGACGTCGCTCCTATTTCAGATCGCCTACTGGGCTAGGCGGCATCCTAAAGCGTGTGGAATGTCGAGTGAAATGCACTATTAAACTTCTAGGGTGGGGCGAACAGAGACCCGATTATATCATTTTACATTATGGTTACTCAAAGAATTCAGCGAAATTCTATCACATTTGTTCAATTTACGTCGCTCCTATTTCAGATAGCGTATTGGGCTAAGCGGCATCTCAAAGCGCATGAAATGGCGTGTAAATTGCACTATTAAACTTCTAGGGTAGGGCGAACAGAGAGCCGATTAGATCATTTTACATTATGGTTAATATAAGAATTCAGCGAAATTCTATCACATGTGATCAATTTACGTCGCTTGTGGTTCAGATAGCGTATTGGGCTATGCGGCATCTCAAAGCGCATGAAATGACGAGTGAAATGCACTATTAAACTTCTAGGGTAAGGCAAACAGAGACTCGATTAGATCATTTTATATTATGGTTAATTTAAGAATTCAGCGAAATTCTATCACATTTGTTCAATTTATTTCGCTCCTATTTCAGATAGCGTATTCGGCTAAGCGGCATCTTAAAGCGCATGAAATGTGGAGTAAAATGCACTATTAATCTTCTAGGGTAGGGCAACCAGAGTCCCGATTAGATCATTTTATATTATGGTGAATTTAAGAATACAGCGAAATTGTATCACATTCGTTCAATATACGTCGCTCCTATTTCAGATAGCTTATTCGGATAAGCGGCATCTCAAAGCGCATGCAATGGCGAGTAAAATGCACTATTGAACTTCTAGGGTAGGGCAACCAGAGACCCGATTAGATCATTTTATATTATGGTTAATTTAAGAATTCAGCGAAATTCTATCACATTCGTTCAATTTAGGTCGCTCCTATTTCAGATAGCGTATTGGGCTAAGCGGCATCTCAAAGCGCATGAAATGGCGAGTGAAATGCACTATTAAGTTTCTAGGGTAGGGCAAACATAGACCCGATTAGATCATTTTATATTATGGTTAATTTAAGAATTCAGCGAAATTCTATCACATTTGTTCAATTTACGTCGCTCCTATTTCAGATAGCGTATTGGGCTAAGTGGCATCTCAAACCGCATGAAATGGCGAGTAAGATGCACTATTAAACTTCTATGGTAAAGCAAACAGAGACCCGATTAGATCATTTTATATTACGGTTAATATAAGAAGGCAGCGTAATTCTATCACATTTGTTCAATTTACGTCGCTCCTTTTTCAGATAGCGTATTGGGCTATGCGGCATCACAAAGCGCATGAAATGGCGAGTAAAATGCACTATTAAACTTCGAGGGTAAGGCAAACAGAGACCCGATTAGATCATTTTATATTATGGTTAATTTAAGAATTCAGCGAAATTCTATCACATTCGTTCAATTTAGGTCGCTCCTATTTCAGATAGCTTACTCGGATAAGCGGCATCTCAAAGCGCATGCAATGGCGAGTAAAATGCACTATTGAACTTCTAGGGTAGGACAACCAGAGACCCGATTAGATCATTTTATATTATGGTTAATTTAAGAATTCAGCGAAATTCTATCACATTTGTTCAATTTACGTCGCTCCTATTTCAGATAGCGTATTGGGCTAAGCGGCACCTCAAAGCGCATGAAATGCCGAGTAAAATGCACCATCAAACTTCTAGGGTAGGGCAACCAGAGACCCGATTAGATCATTTTATATTATGGTTAATTTAAGAATTCAGCGAACTTCTATCACATTTGTTCAAGTTACGTCGCTCCTATTTCAGATCGCCTACTGGGCTAGGCGGCATCCTAAAGCGAGTGAAATGTCGAGTGAAATGCACTATTAAACTTCTAGGCTAGGGCAATCAGAGACCCGATTAGATCATTTTATATTTTGGTTAATTTAAGAATTCTGCAAAATTCTATCACATTCGTTCAATTTAGGTCGCTCCTATTTCAGATAGCGTATTGGGTTAAGCGACATCTCAAAGCGCATGAAATTTCGAGTAAAATGCACTATTAAATTTCTAGGGTAGGGCAAACATAGACCCGATTAGATCATTTTATATTATGGTTAATTTAAGAATTCAGCGAACTTCTATCACATTTGTTCAATTTACGTCGCTCCTATTTCAGACAGCGTATTGGGCTAAACGGCATCTCAAACCGCATGAAATGGCGAAAAAGATGCACTATTAAACTTCTATGGTAAAGCAAACAGAGACCCGATTAGATCATTTTATATTACGGCTAATATAAGAAGGCAGCGTAATTCTATCACATTTGTTCAATTTACGTCGCTCCTATTTCAGATAGCGTATTGGGCTAAGCGGCATCTCAAAGCGCATGAAATGGCGAGTAAAATGAACTATCGATCTTCTATGGTAAGGCAAACAGAGACCCGATGAGATCATTTTATATTACGGTTAACATAAGAATGCATCGTAATTCTATCATATTTGTTCAATTTACGTCGCTGCCATTTCAGATTGCGTATTCGTCTAAGCCGCATCTCAAAGCGCATGAAATGGCGAGTAAAATGCACTATTATACTTCTAGGGTAGGGCAAACAGAGACCCGAATAGATCATTTTATATTATGGTTAATTTAAGAATTCAGCGGAATTCTATCACATTTGTTCAATTTACGTCGCTCCTATTTCAGATAGCGTATTGGGCTAAGCGGCATCTCGAAGCGCATGAAATGGCGAGTAAAATGCACTATTAAACTTCGAGGGTAAGGCAAACAGAGCCCCGATTAGATCATTTTATATTATGGTTAATTTAAGAATTCAGCGAAATTCTATCACATTTGTTCAATTTACGTCGCTCCTATTTCAGATAGTGTATTGGGCAAAGCGGCATCTCATAGCGCATGAAATGGTGAGTAAAATGCACTATTAAACTTCTAGGGTTGGGCAAACAGAGACCCGATTAGATCATTTTATATTATGGTTAATTTAAGAATTCAGCGAAATTCTATCACATTTGTTCAATTTGCGTCGCTCCTATTTCAGATAGCGTATTGGGCTAAGCGGCACCTCAAAGCGCATGAAATGCCGAGTAAAATGCACCATCAAACTTCTAGGGTAGGGTGACCAGAGAGCCGATTAGATCATTTTACATTATGGTCAATATAAGAATTCAGCGAAATTCAATCACATTCGTTCAATTTACGTCGCTCCTATTTCAGATAGCGTATTGGGCTAAGCGGCATCTCAAAGCGCATGAAATGGCGAGTAGAATGCACTGTCAAACTTCTAGGGTAAGGCAAACAGAGACCCGATTATATCATTTTATATTGCGGGTAATATGAGAATTCAGCGTAATTCTATCGCATTTGTTCAATTTACGTCGCTCCTATTTCAGATAGCGTACTGGGCCAAGCGGCATCTCAAAGCGCATGCAATGTCCAGTAAAATGCACTATTAAACTTCTAGGGTAGGGCAAACATAGACCCGATTAGAACATTTTATATTATGGTTAATTTAAGAATTCAGCGAAATTCTATCACATTTGTTCAATTTGCGTCGCTCCTATTTCAGATACCGTATTGGGCTAAGCGGCGTCTCAAAGCGCATGAAATGGCGAGTAAAATGCACTATTAAACTTCTAGGGTAGGGCAACCAGAGAGCCGATTAGATCATTTTATATTATGGTTAATATAAGAATTCAGCGATATTCAATCACATTTGTTCAATAAACGTCGCTCCTATTTCAGATAGCGTATTGGGCTAAGCGGCATCTCAAAGCGCATGAAATGCCGAGTAAAATGCACCATCAAACTTCTAGGGTAGGGTGAACAGAGAGCCGATTAGATCATTTTACGTTATGGTTAATATAAGAATTCAGCGAAATTCAATCACATTTGTTCAATAAACGTCGCTCCTATTTCAGATAGCGTATTCGGATAAGCGGCATCTTAAAGCGCATGAAATGCCGAGTAAAATGCACTATTAAACTTCTAGGGTAGGGCAACCAGAGAGCCGATTAGATCATTTTATATTATGGTTAATATAAGAATTCAGCGATATTCAATCACATTTGTTCAATAAACGTCGCTCCTATTTCAGATAGCGTATTGTGCTAAGTGGCATCTCAAAGCGCATGAAATGGCGAGTAAAATGCACTATTAAACTTCGAGGGGAAGGCAAACAGAGAGCCGATTAGATCATTTTACATTATAGATAATATAAGAGTACCAGCGAAATTCTATCACATTTGTTCAATTTACGGCGCTCCTATTTCAGATAGCGTATTGGGCTAGGTGGCATCTTTAAGCGCATGAAATGTCGAGTAACATGCACTACTAAACTTCTAGGGTAGGGCAAACAGAGGCCCGATTAGATCATTTTATATTATGGTTAATATAAGAATTCAACGAAATTCTATCACATTTGTTCAATTTACGTCGCTCCTATTACAGTTAGCGTATTGGGCTGTGCGGCAACTTAAAGCGCGTGACATGTCGAGTAAAATGCACTACTAAACTTCTCGGATAGGGCAATCAGAGACCCGATTAGGTCATCTTATATTATGATTAATATAAGAATTTAGCGTAATTCTATCACATTTATTCAATTTACGTCGCTGCTATTACAGATAGCGTGTTGGGCTAAGCGGCATCTCAAAGCGCATGAACTGGCGAGTGAAATGCACTATTAAACTTCTAGGGTGGGGCCAACAGAGACCCGACTAGATCATTTTATATTATGGTTAATTTAAGAATTCAGCGAATTCTATCACATTTGTTCTATTTACGCCGCTCCTATTTCTGGTAGCGTATTGTGCTAAGTGGCATCTCAAAGCGCATGAAATGGCGAGTAAAATGCACTATTCAACTTCTATGAGAGGGCAATCAGAGACCCGATTAGATCATTTTATATTATGGTTAATATAAGAATTCTGCGTAATTCTATAACAATTGTTCAATTTACGACGCTCCTATTTCAGATAGTATATTGAGCAAGGCGGCACCTTAAAGCGCGTGGAATGGCGAGTAAAATGCAATACTGACCTTCTATGATAGGGCAATCAGAGTCCCAAATAGATCATATCACATTATGGTTAATATAAGAATTCTGCGTAATTCTATCACGTTTGTTCGATTTACGTCGCTCCTACTTCAGATAGCGTATTGGGCTAAGCGGCATCTGAAAGCGCGTGGAATGACGAGTAAAATGCACTACTAACCTTCTATGACAGGGCAATCAGAGACCCGGTTAGGTCATTTTATGTTATGGTTAATATATGACCAACGGTCATATTTAAATAAACTCAAAGCTGAACTACGGAGTACGAACGATATTGAAAAAACTATTAGATATTTCAATGGAATACCAAAAATTGTTACCAGGCGTACGGCATCAAAAAACGAATGAATAAACTAAACATTTATGACCAGAATGTACGAGGTCTTCGAACCAAATTGGACAATTTACGGCAGGCTATACCTTCTTTATCAAATATCTATGACATATTTGTTTTAGTTGAAACTTGGCTTGATAAAACAATACCTGCTGGTGAACTCGGATTTGATGGCTACAGAATCTTTTGATGTGATAGATCGGATCTCACAAGTGGATTTAGCAGGGGTGGTGGTGTTCTTATAGCTATTCCAAACTCACTAAGTTGTGAAGAACTTAATATAAAAAGTACTAAAGTTGAACAAACATTTGTTATTATACACAATGGTATTCATCCGATAATACTTGGTGCAGTATATTTACCACCTTCATCGCCTGCAGCATTATATGAAGAGCATTGCAGTTCGATCTCGGAAATTGTTGATGCTTATCAAAATAGTCACATTCTTGTGTTTGGTGATTACAACTTACCTCATACCGATTTTATTGTCAATCAGTCCTACTTATCAAACGTTATGCGTTCAAATGCATCATCAAATGAACTTTTAGCTGTTGAATGCTTATTACAAACTATGAATTATCATAGTTTATTACAAAAAAATGAATTTTTCAACGAACATGGAAGTATGTTGGATCTCTGTTTCTCCAGCATCCAGAAGACTTATGTTACTCGAGCTCTAGATACGCTTCTACCACAGGATAAATTTCACACTCCGCTGAATACTTCGATTGAATTGTCTGTTTTCAATTATAAACCATGTGACTCTTATAGGTACTATAATTTCAATCGAGGTAACTTTCAAGGAATTTGTGACTATCTGAGCAGTATATATTGGGATAATATTCTAACTGACTTAAGTGTTGATGATGCAGTTAACATCTTGTATGAGTACTTGTTTGTTGCTATTGATACGTTTGTTCCTAAATGTACTTATAATAACTCTAAGTACCCTAAATGGTTTTCTCCACAACTGATCAAATTAGTAAAAGAGAAAAAGCGTGCTCATCTGAATTTTAAAAAGACCTGTTCTTTTGCTGACTATTTATGCTTTTCGAATCTACGTTCTATGTGTAAGAAATTAACTACTCAATGTTACTCTGCATACATTCATGCTACCGAATACTCTATACAATACAATATTAAGTCTTTCTGGAATTTTGTCAATTTTCATCGTCGTTCAAATAACATATCTAACGTAATGTCGAATGCAACTGAAACTGCCACAAATAGTGAATCTATTGCTAATATCTTTGCTTCATTTTTTGGCAATGTCTACGTCTCCGACTCCGCTACATCTTCCATAATTGAAACGCAATCTGTTACCCATGTATCTGATATTTTCATTAATATCAGTGAAATATTCACAAAACTAAATTCTCTTGATATTAAAAAAGATCCGGGATATGATGGCATACCCCCTAAGTTTTTCAAATCTTGTAGTTTTATTCTATCTCGGCCTCTTTGGATTATCTTTAATAAATCTTTAAGTACTGGAATTTTTCCAACGTGCTGGAAAACTTCTCTGGTAACACCCGTTTTTAAGTCAGGAAATGTTTCAGATGTCGGAAACTACAGACCTGTTTCTATCATTAGTGTAATACCTAAGGTATTTGAAAATATTGTCTCTGAGAAACTTAGTCAAATTTTTTCTCATCTCATCTGCGATGAACAACATGGTTTTATACAAGGTCGTTCTACAGTCACTAATCTTACTGTTTTTTGCAACTACATTTCTACCAGCTTGGAAAGAAATTTACAACTTGATACTGTTTTCACTGATTTTAAAAAAGCCTTCGACTCGGTTGATCACTCAATTCTAGTATCAAAACTTTCGGCTATAGGATGTAATGGAAACTTGCTGGCATGGGTTAAATCTTACCTCATGGACCGCTTGCAATTTGTTAAAGTGAAAAACTCCCTATCTTCTCCTATAAAAGCCACCTCAGGAGTTCCTCAAGGTTAACATCTGGGTCCATTATTATTTAATATTTTTATTAATGATTTACAAGATGTTTTTGCCCACAGCAGGTTTCTTTTGTACGCCGATGACCTCAAGATTTTTAGAAGAGTTTCAGATATTTGTGATACACATAAACTTCAGTCTGATCTCACAAGGTTCTGTGATTGGTGCAGAACAAATAAAATGAAACTAAATATTACTAAATGTTATGTACTGAGGTCATGCCGTAGCATTCATCCTATAATCGCGGATTATAGTTTTAATAGTCTCGAATTATTGGAGGTTAGTGAAATTAACGACCTTGGTGTCTGCATTACACCAACACTAAATATCTCAAAGCACTGCAACAACAGTGTGAGCACTGCTCTCAAATCATTAGGTTTTATTAAGCGTTTCACCACTGATTTTAAAAACATGGACACCATTAGGCTACTGTATATTCAATTGGTCCGGCCTCAATTAGAGTATGCTTCAGTCATCTGGTCTCCGGAAATCTCAAAATATAACCTAATGTTAGAGAGAGTGCAGCATAAATTCATCAGGCATATTGCTTTTAGATTAAACAGACCCATGTTGCGCAATGATCATGATTATGACCCATTACTAAAGATACTTAATATGACTTCTTTGTATGATCGCAGGATTGTCACTGATCTATCTTTTTTATTCAAAATTATACATGCTCAAATCTCCTGTCCGCAATTATTAGAACTTATTCACTTTTATGCTCCCACAAGGTATCTTAGAAGAAGTCATGTATTTCATTATGCTACCATAAAAACTAAATATGGTTCTAGTGATCCAATTATTCGTATATTAAAATCTGCCAACACAGTTACGAATAAGGTTGATTTTTTCAGTGGCTCTATTCCTAGCTTTAAAAAATCTTTACACTTAGCACTGCGCACTGCTTAGATAATGTTTTATTATAATTTCTTTACAATTGCCTTTTTGTTTAATACTACATTGTGTGACTGCCTTCATCTCTTTTATTTTTGTTATAGTTCTTACTTATGTGTACACATTGGGTTTATACCCGTACAATTTACAAATGAATAAATAAATAAATAAGAATTCAGCGAAATTCTATCACATTTGTTCAATTTACGTCGCTCCTATTTCAGATAGCGTATTGGGCTAAGCGGCTTCGCAAAGCGCATGAAATGGCGAGGAAATGGCACTATTAAACTTCTAGGGTAGGGCGAATAGAGACCCGATTAGATCATTTTATATTATGGTTAATTTAAGAATTCAGAGAAATTCTATCACATTTGATCAATTTACGTCGTTCCTATTTCAGATAGCGTATTGGGCTAAGCGGCATCTCAAAGCGCATGAAATGGCGAGTAATATGCACTATTAAACTTCTAGGGTACGGCAAACAGAGACCCGATTAGATCATTTTATATTACGGTTAATATGTGAATTCAGCTTAATTCTATCACATTTGTTCAATTTACGTCGCTCCTATTTGAGATAGCGTATTGGGCTAGGCGGCATCTTAACGCGCGTGGAATGGCGAGTAAAATACACTATTAACCTTCTATGATAGGGCAATCAGAGACCCGATTAGATTATTTTATATTTTGGTTAATATAAGAATTCAGCGAAATTCTATTACATTTGTTCAATTTACCCCGCTCCTATTTCAGATAGCGTATTGGGCTAAGCGGCATCTCAAAGCGCATGAAATGGCGAGTGAAATGCACTATTAAACTTCTAGGGTACGGCAAACAGAGACCCGATTAGATCATTTTATATCACGGTTAATTAATGAATTCAGAGAGATTCTATCACATTTGTTCAATTTACGTCGCTCCTATTTCAGATAGCGTATTGGGCTAAGCGGCATCTCAAAGCGCATGAAATGGCGAGTAAAATGCACTATTAACCTTCTAGGGTAAGGCAAACAGAGACCAGATTAGATCATTTTATATTACGGTTAACATAAGAATTCAGCGTAATTCTATCACATTTGTTCAATTGACGTCGCTCCTATTTCAGATCGCCAACTGGGCTAGGAGGCATCCTAAAGCGTGTGAAATGTCGAGTGAAATGCAGTATTAAACTTCTAGGGTGGGGCGAACAGAGACCCGATTATATCATTTTACATTATGGTTAATATAAGAATTCAGCGAAATTCTATCACATTTGTTCAATTTACGTCGCTCCTATTTCAGATAGCGTATTGGGCTAAGCGGCTTCTCAAAGCGCATGAATTGGCGAGTAAATTGCACTATTAAACTTCTAGGGTAGGGCAAACAGAGACCCGATTAGTCGATTTTAAATTACGGTTAATATAAGAATTCGGCGTAATTCTATCACATTTGTTCAATTTATGTCGCTCCTATTTCAGATAGCGTATTCGGCTAAGCGGCATCTTAAAGCGCATGAAATGTCGAGTAAAATGCACTATTAAACTTCTAGGGTAGGGCAACCAGAGTCCCGATTAGATCATTTTATGTTATGTTTAATTTAAGAATTCAGCGAAATTATATCACATTCGTTCAATTTACGTCGCTCCTGTTTCAGATAGCGTATTGGGCTAAGCGGCATCTCAAAGCGCATGAAATGGCGAGTAAAATGCGCTATCGAGCTTCTAGGGTAAGGCAAACAGAGACCCGATGAGATCATTTTATATTACGGTTAATATACGAATGCAGCGTAATTCTATCATATTTGTTCAATTTACGTCGCTCCCATTTCAGATAGCGTATTGGGCTAAGCGGCATCTCCAAGCGCATGAAATGGCGAGTAAAATGCACTATTAAACTTCTAGCGTAGGGCAAACAGAGACCCGATTAGATCATTTTATATTATGGTTAATTTAAGAATTCTGCGAAATTCTATCACATTTGTTCAATTTACGTCTCTCCTATTTCAGACAGCGCTTTGGTCTAAGCGGCATCTCAAAGCGCATGAAATGGCGAGGAAAATGCACTGTTAAACTTCTAGGGTAGGGCGAACAGAGAGCCGATTAGATCATTTTACATTATGGATAATATAAGAGTTCAGCGAAATTCTATCACATTTGTTCAATTTACGCCGCTCCTATTTCAGATAGCGTATTGGGCTAAGCGGCATCTCCAACCGCATGAAATGGCGAGTAAATTGCACTATTAAACTTCTAGGGTACGGCAAACAGAGACCCGATTATATCATTTTATATTACGGTTAATTTAAGAATTCCGCGAAATTCTATCACATTTGTTCAATTTACGTCGCTCCTATTTCAGATAGCGTATTGGGCTAAGCAGCATCTCAAAGCGCATGAAATGGCGAGTAAAATGCACTATCAAACTTCTAGGGTAAGGCAAACAGAGACCCGATTATATCATTTTATATTACGGTTAATTTAAGAATTCCGCGCAATTCTATCACATTTGTTCAATTTACGTCGCTCCTATTTCAGATAGCGTATTGGGCTAAGCAGCATCTCAAAGCGCATGAAATGGCGAGTAAAATGCACTATTATACTTCTAGGGTAGGGCAAACAGAGACCCGATTAGATCATTTTAAATTACGGTTAATATAAGGATACGGCGTAATTCTATCACATTTGTTCCATTTACGTCGCTCCTATTTCAGATAGCGTATTCGGCTAAGCGGCATCTCAAAGCGCATGAAATGGCGAGTAAAATGCACTATTATACTTCTAGGGTAGGGCAAACAGAGTCCCGATTAGATCATTGTATATTATGGTTAATTTAAGAATTCAGCGAAATTCTACCACATTCGTTCAATTTTCGTCGCTCCTATTTCAGATAGCGTATTGGGCTAAGCGGCATCTCAAAGCGCATGAACTGGCGAGTAAAATACACGATCGAACTTCTAGGGTAAGGCAAACAGAGACCCGATGTGATCCCTTTATATTACGGTTAACATAAGAATGCAGCGAGATTCTATCACATTCGTTCAATTTACGTCGCTCCTATTTCAGATAGCGTATTGGGCTAAGCGGCTTCTCAAAGCGCATGAATTGGCGAGTAAATTGCACTATTAAACTTCTAGGGTGGGGCAAACAGAGACCCGATCAGTCGATTTTAAATTACGGTTAATATAAGAAATCGGCGTAATTCTATCACATTTGTTCAATTTATGTCGCTCCTATTTCAGATAGCGTATTCGGCTAAGCGGCATCTTAAAGCGCATGAAATGTCGAGTAAAATGCACTATTAAACTGCTAGGGTAGGGCAACCAGAGTCCCGATTAGATCATTTTATGTTATGTTTAATTTAAGAATTCAGCGAAATTATATCACATTCGTTCAATTTACGTCGCTCCTATTTCAGATAGCGTATTGGGCTAAGCGGCATCTCAAAGCGCATGAAATGGCGAGTAAAATGCGCTATCGAACTTCTAGGGTAAGGCAAACAGAGACCCGATGAGATCATTTTATATTACGGTTAATATACGAATGCAGCGTAATTCTATCATATTTGTTCAATTTACGTCGCTCCCATTTCAGATAGCGTATTGGGCTAAGCGGCATCTCCAAGCGCATGAAATGGCGAGTAAAATGCACTATTAAACTTCTAGCGTAGGGCAAACAGAGACCCGATTAGATCATTTTATATTATGGTTAATTTAAGAATTCTGCGAAATTCTATCACATTTGTTCAATTTACGTCTCTCCTATTTCAGATAGCGCTTTGGTTTAAGCGGCATCTCAAAGCGCATGAAATGGCGAGGAAAATGCACTATTAAACTTCTAGGGTAGGGCGAACAGAGAGCCGATTAGATCATTTTACATTATGGATAATATAAGAGTTCAGCGAAATTCTATCACATTTGATCAATTTACGTCGCTCCTATTTCAGATTGCCTACTGGGCTAGGCGGCATCCTAAAGCGCGTGGAATGTCGAATGAAATGCACTATTAAACTTCTAGGGTGGGGCGAACAGAGACCCCATTAGATCATTTTACATTATGGTTAATATGAGAATTCAGCGAAATTCTATAACATTTGCTCAATTTACGCCGCTCCTATTTCAGATACCGTATTGGGCTAAGCGGCATCTCAAAGCGCATGAAATGGCGTGTAAATTGCACTATTAAACTTCTAGGGTAGGGCGAACAGAGAGCCGATTAGATCATTTTACATTATGGTTAATATAAGAATTCAGCGAAATTCTATCACATTTGAACAATTTACGTCGCTTGTGGTTCAGATAGCGTATTGGGCTAGGCGGCATCTCAAAGCGCATGAGATGACGAGTGAAATGCACTATTAAATTTCTAGGGTAAGGCAAACAGAGACCCGATTAGATCATTTTATATTATGGTTAATTTAAGAATTCAGCGAAATTCTATCACATTTGTTCAATTTATTTTGCTCCTATTTCAGATAGCGTATTCGGCTAAGCGGCATCTTAAAGCGCATGAAATGTGGAGTATAATGCACTATTAAACTTCTAGGGTAGGGCAACCAGAGTCCCAATTAGATCATTTTATATTATGGTTAATTTATGAATTCAGCGAAATTCTATCCCATTCGTTCAATTTACGTCGCTCCTATTTCAGATAGCGTATTGGGGTAACCGGCATCTCAAAGCGCATGAAATGGCGAGTAAAATGCACTATCGAACTTCTAGGGTAAGGCAAACAGAGACCCGATGAGATCATTTTATATTACGGTTAATATAAGAATGCAGCGTAATTCTATCATGTTTGTTCAATTTACGTCGCTCCCATTTCAGACAGCGTATTGGGCTAAGCGGCATCTAAAAGCGCATGAAATGGCGAGTAAAATGCACTATTAAACTTCTAGGGTAGGGCGAACAGAGAGCCGATTAGATCATTTTACATTATGGATAATATAAGAGTTCAGCGAAATTCTATCACATTTGTTCAATTTACGCCGCTCCTATTTCAGATAGCGTATTGGGCTAAGCGGCATCTCAAACCGCATGAAATGGCGAGAAAATTGCCCTATTAAACTTCTAGGGTACGGCAAGCGGAGACCCGAATAGATCATTTTATATTACGGTTAATTTAAGAATTCAGCGAAATTCTATCACATTTTTTCAATTTACGTCGCACCTATTTCAGATAGCGTATTGGGCTAAGCGGCATCTCAAAGCGCATGAAATTGCGAGTAAAATGCACTATTAAACTTCTGGGGTAAGGCAAACAGAGACCAGATTAGATCATTTTATATTACGGTTAACATAAGCATCCAGCGTAATTCTATCACATTTGTTCAATTGACGTCGCTCCTATTTCAGATCGCCTACTGGGCTGGGCGGCATCCTAAGGCATGTGGAATGTCGAGTGAAATGCAGTATTAAACTTCTAGGGTGGGGCGAACAGAGACCCGATTATATCATTTTACATTATGGTTAATATAAGAATTCAGTGAAATTCTATCACATTTGTTCAATTTACGTCACTCCTATTTCATATGTCGTATCGGGCTAAGCGGCATCACAAAGCGCATGAAATGGCGACTAAAATGCACTATTAAACTTCGAGGGTAAGGCAAACAGAGACCCGATTAGATCATTTTAAATTACGGTTAATATAAGGATACGGCGTAATTCTATCACATTTGTTCAATTTACGTCGCTCCTATTTCAGATAGCGTATTCGGCTAAGCGGCATCTCAAAGCGCATGAAATGGCGAGTAAAATGCACTATTATACTTCTAGGGTGGGGTAAACAGAGTCCCGATTAGATCATTTTATATTACGGTTAACATAAGAATGCAGCGAGATTCTGTCACATTCGTTCAATTTGCGTCGCTCCTATTTCAGATAGCGTATTGGGCTAAGCGGCATCTCATAGCGCATGAAATGGCGAGTAAATTGCACTATTAAACTTCTAGGGTAGGGCAAACAGAGACCCGATTAGATCATTTTATATTATGGTTAATTTAAGAATTCAGCGAAATTCTATCACATTTGTTCAATTTACGTCGCTCCTATTTCTAATAGCGTATTGGGCGAAGCGGCATCTCAAAGCGCATGTAATGGCGAGTAAAATGCACTATTAAACTTCGAGGGTAAGGCAAACAGAGACCCGATGAGATCATTTTATATTACGGTTAATATAAGAATGCAGCGTAATTCTATCATGTTTGTTCAATTTACGTCGCTCCCATTTCAGATAGCGTATTGGGCTAAGCGGCATCTCAAAGCGCATGAAATGACGAGTAACATGCACCATCAAACTTCTAGGGAAAGGCAAACAGAGACCCGATTAGATCATTTTAAATTACGGTTAATATAAGAATTCGGCGTAATTCTATCACATTTGTTCAATTTATGTCGCTCCTATTTCAGATAGCGTATTCGGCTAAGCGGCAGCTTAAAGCGCATGAAATGTCGAGTAAAATGCACTATTAAACTTCTAGGGTAGGGCAACCAGAGTCCCGATTAGATCATTTTACATTAATGTTAATATAAGAATTCAGGGAAATTCTATCACATTTGTACAATTTACGTCGCTCATATTTCAGATAGCATATTGGGATAAGCGGCATCTCAAAGCGCAAGAAATGGCGAGTAAAATGCACTATTAAACTTCTAGGGTAGGGCGAACAGAGAGCCGATTAGATCATTTTACATTATGGATAATATAAGAGTTCAGCGAAATTCTATCACATTTGTTCAATTTACGCCGCTCCTATATCAGATAGCGTATTGGGCTAAGCGGCATCTCAAACCGCATGAAATGTCGAGTAAAATCCACTATTAAACTTCTAGGGTAGGGCAACCAGAGAGCCGATTAGATCATTTTATATTATGGTGAATATAAGAATTCAGCGATATTCAATCACATTTGTTCAATAAACGTCGCTCCTATTTCAGATAGCGTATTGGGCTAAGCGGCATCTCAAAGCGCATGAAATGCCGAGTAAAATGCACCATCAAACTTCTAGGGTAGGGTGAACAGAGAGCCGATTAGATCATTTTACATTATGGTTAATATAAGAATTCAGCGAAATTCAATCACATTCGTTCAATTTACGTCGCTTCTATTTCAGATAGCGTATTGGGTTAAACGACATCTCAAAGCGCATGAAATTTCGAGTAAAATGCACTATCAAACTTCTAGGGTAAGGCAAACAGAGACCCGATTAGATCATTTTAAATTACAGTTAATATAAGAATTCAGCGTAATTCTATCACATTTGTTCAATTGTCGTCGCTCCTATTTCAGATAGCGTATTCGGATAAGCGGCATCTTAAAGCGCATGAAATGGCGAGTAAAATGCACTGTTAAACGTCTAGGGTAGGGCAACCAGAGACCCGAATATATCATTTTATATTACGGTTAATATAAGAATTCAGCGTAGTTCTATCACATTTGTTCAATATACGTCGCTCCTATTTCAGATAGCGTATTGGGCTAAGCGGCATCTCAAAGCGCATGAAATGCAGAGTAAAATGCACCATCAAACTTCTAGGGTAGGGTCAACAGAGACCCGATTATATCATTTTATATTACGGTTAATATAAGAATGCAGCGTAATTCTATCATATTTGTTCAATTTACGTCGCTCCCATTTCAGATTGCGTATTCGACTAAGCCGCATCTCAAAGCGCATGAAATGGCGAGTAAAATGCACTATCAAACTTCTAGGGTAGGGCAAACAGAGACACGATTAGATCATTTTATATTATGGTTAATTTAAGAATTCAGCGGAATTCTATCACATTTGTTCAATTTACGTCGCTCCTATTGCAGATAGCGTATTCGGCTAAGCGGCATCTCAAAGCGCATGAAATGGCGAGTAAAATGCACTATTAAACTTCGAGGGTAAGGCAAACAGAGACCCGATTAGATCATTTTATATTATGGTTAATTTAAGAATTCAGCGAAATTCTATCACATTCGTTCAATTTACGTCGCCCCTATTTCAGATAGCGTATTGTGCTAGGTGGCATCTTAAAGAGCATGAAATGTCGAGTAAAATGCACTATTAAACTTCTAGGGTAGGGCAAACAGAGACACGATTAGAACATATCATATTATGGTTAATTTAAGAAGTCAGCGAAATTCTATCGCATTTGTTCCATTTACGTCGCTCCTATTTCAGGTAGCATATTGGGCTAGACCGCACCTTAAATCGATTAAAATGTCGAGTAAAATGCACTATTAAACTTCTAGGGTAGGGCAAATAGAGACCCGATTAGATCATTTTATATTATGGTTAATTTAAGAATTCAGCGAAATTCCATCACAGTTGTTCAATTTACGTCGCTCCAACTTCAGTTATCGTATAGGGCTAAGCGGCACCTTAAAGCGCACGAAATGGCGAGTGAAATGCACTAATAAACTTCTATGATAGGGCATTCAGAGACCCGATTCGATCATTTTATATGATAGTTAATATAAGAACTCAACGTAATTTTATCACATTTGTTCCATTTACCTCGCCCCTATTTAAGATAGCATATTGGGCTAGGTGGCATCTTAAAGCGCATGAAATGTCGGGTAAAAGGCCCTATTAAACTTCTAGGGTAGGGCAAATAGAGACCGGATGAGATCATTTTATATTATGGTTAATTTAAGAATTCAGCGAAATTCTATCACATTTGTTCAATTTACGTCGCTCCTATTTCAGATAGCGCATTGGGCTAGGCGGCATCTTAAAGCGCGTGGAATGACGAGTAAAATGCACTATTAACCTTCAATGATAGGGCAACCAAAGACCCGATTAGATCATTCTATATTATGTTTAATATAAGAATTCTGCGTAATCCTATCACATTTGTTCTGTTTATGTCGCTACTATTTAAGATATCGTGCTGGGCTAGGCGGCACCTTAAAGCGCATGAAATGGCGAATAAAATGCAATAATAAACTTCTATCATAAGGCAATCAGAGACCCGAATAGATCATTTTATATTATGATTAATATAAGAATTCAGCGTAATTCTATCACATTTGTACAATTTACGTCGCTCCTATTACAGTTAGCGTATTGGGCTAAACGGCACCTTAAAGCGGATGAACTGACGAGTAAAATGCACTGTTAAACTTCTATGATAGGGCAATCAGATATCCGATTAGATCATTTTATATTATGGTTAATATAAGAATTCAGCGTAATTTTATCACATTTGTTCAATTTACGTCGTTCCTATTTCAGATAGCGCATTGGGCTAGGTCGCATCTTAAAGCGCATGAAATGTCGAGTAAATTGTACTATTGAACATCTAGGGAAGGGCAATCAGAGACCCGATTAGATCATGTTATATTAAGGTTAATTTAAGAATTCAGCGAGACTCTATCACACTTGTGCAATTTACGTCGCCCCTATTTCAGATAGCGGATTCGGCTAGGCGGCATCTTAAAGCGCATGGAATGTCGGGTAAAATGCATTATTAAACTTATATGATAGGGCAATCAGAGACCCGATTAGATCATTCTATAATATGGTTAATATAAGAATTCAGCGAAATTCTATCACATTTGTTCAATTTACGTAGCTCCAATTTCAGATAGCGTATTGGGCTAGGCGGCACCTCAAAGCGTTTGAAATGACGAGCAAAATGCACCACTAAACTACTATGATAGGGCAGACAGAGACCCGATTAGATTATTTTATATTATGGATAATATAAGAATTCAGCGAAATTCTGTCACATTTGTTCAATTTGCGTTGCTCCTATTTCAGATAGCGTATTGGACTAGGCGGCATCTTAAAGCGCATGGCATGACGAGTAACATGCACTGCTAAACTTCTAGGATACAGCCATCAGAGATCCGATTAGATCATTTTATATTGTGGTTAATATAAGAATTCTGCGTAATTCTATCACATTTGTTCAATTTACGTCGGTCTTATTTCGTATAGCGTACTCGGTCAGGCGGCACCTTAATGCGCATGAACTGGCGAGCAAAATGCACTTCTAAACTTCTATGACACGGCAATCAGAGACCCGATTAGATCATTTTATATTATGGTTAATATAAGTATTTACCGTTATTCTGTCACAATTGTTCAATTTACGCTGCTCCTGTTTCAGATACCGTATTGGGCGAAGCCGCATGTTAAAGCGCATGAAATGTCGTGTAAAATGCACTGCTAAACTTCTAGGATGGGGCAATCAGAGACCCGATTAGATAGATCATCTTATATTATGATCAATATAAGAATTTAACGTAATTTTATCACATTTGTCCATTTTACGTTGCTCCAATTTCAGGTAGCGTATTGGGCTAGGCGGCACCTCAAAGCGCATGAAATGACGAGCAAAATAGACTACTAAACTTCTAGGACAGGGCAATCAGAGACCCGATTAGATCATTTTATATTATGGTTAATATAAGAATTCAGCGTAATACTATCGCATTTGTTCAATTTACGTAGCTCCAATGACAGATAGCGTATTGAGCTAGGCGGCAACTCAAAGCGTATGAAATGACGAACAAAATGTACTACTAAACTTGTTTGATAGGGCAATCAGAGACCCGATTAGATCATTTTACATAGTGCATAATATAGGAATTCAGCGGAATTCTATCACATTTGTTCAATTTACGTCGATCTTGTTTCAGATAGCGTATTGGGCTAGGCGGCACGTTGAAGCGCATGAAATGGCGAGCAAAATGCGCTACTAAACTTCTATGATAGAGCAATAAGAGACCCGATTAGATCATTTCATATTATGCTTAATATAAGAATTCAGCGTAATTCTACCACATCTGTTCAATTTACGTCGCTCCTATTTCAGATAGCGTATTGGGCTAGGCGGCATCTTAAAGCGCATGAAATGTCGAGTCAAATGCACTACTAAACACCTATGATAGGGTAATCAGAGACCCGATTAGATCATTTTATATTATGGTTAATATAAGAATTCAGCGTAATGCTATCACATTTGTCCTATTCACGTCGCTCCTACACCAGATATCGTATTGAGATAGGCGGCATTTTAAAGCGCATGAAATGGCGATTAAAATGCATTACAAAACTTCTCGGATAGGGCAATCAGAGACCCGATTAGGTAATCTTATATTATGATTAATATAAGAATTCAGTGTAATTCTATCACATTTGTTCAATTTACGTCGCTCGTATTTCAGATAGCGTACTGGGCTAGGCGGCATCTTAAAGCGCGTGGAATGGCGAGTAAAATGCACTAGCAAACTTCTATGATAGGGCAATCAGAGACCCGATGAGATCATTTTATATTTTGTTTAATATAAGATTTCAGGGAAATTCTATCACATTTGTTCAATTTACGTTGCTCCTATTTCTGATAGCGAATTGGGCTAAGCGGCATCTCAAAGCGCATGAAATGGCGAGTGAAATGCACTATTAAACTTCTAGGGTAGGGCAAACAGAGACCCGATTAGATCATTTTATATTATGGTTAATTTATGAATTCAGCGAAATTCTATCACATATGTTCAATTTACATCGCTCCAATTTCAGATAGCGTATTGAGCTAAGCGGCATCTCAAAGCGCATGAAATGACGAGTAAGATGCACTATTAAACTTCTAGGGTAGGGCAAACAGAGACCCGATTAGAACATTTTATATTATGGTTAATTTAAGAATACAGCAAAATTCTATCACATTTGTTCAATTTACGTCGTTCCTATTTGAGATAGCGCACTGGGCTGGGCGGCAGCTAAAAGCGCGTGGAATGGCGAGTAAATTTCACTATTAAACTTCTATGGTAGGGCAATCAGAGACCCGATTAGATCATTTTATATTTTGGTTAATATAAGAATTCAGCGAAATTCTATCACATATGTTCAATCTACGTCGCTCCTTTTTCAGATAGCGTATTGGGCTCAGCGGCATCTCAAAGCGCATGAAATGACGAGTGAAATGCACTATTAAACTTCTAGGGTAGGGCAATCAGAGACCCGATTAGATCATTTTATATTTTGGGTAATATAAGAATTCAGCGAAATTCTATCACGTATGTTCAATTTACGTCGCTCCTATTTCAGATGGCGTATTGGGCTAAGCGGCATCTCAAAGCGCATGAAATGGCGAGTAAAATGCACTATTAAACTTCTAGGGTAGGGCAAACAGAGACCCGATTAGATCATTTTATATTATGGTTAATTTAAGAATTCAGCAAAATTCTATCACATTTGTTCAATTTACGTCGTTCCTATTTCAGATAGCGTACTGGGCTATGCGGCATCTTAAAGCGCGTGGAATGGCGAGGTAAATGCACTATTAAACTTCTATGATAGGGCAATCAGAGACCCGATTAGATCATTTTATATTTTGGTTAATATAAGAATTCAGCGAAATTCTATCACATTTGTTCAATTTGCGTCGCTCCTATTTCAGATAGCGTACTGGACGAGGCGGCATCTTAAAGCGCGTGGAATGGCGAGTAAAATGCACTATTAAAATTCTATGGTAGGGCAGTCAGAGACCCGGTTAGATCATTTTATATTTTGGTTAATTTAAGAATTCAGCGAAATTCTACCACATATGTTCAATTTACATCGCTCCAATTTCAGATAGCGTATTGAGCTAAGCGGCGTCTCAAAGCGCATGAAATGACGAGTAAGATGCACTATTAAACTTCTAGGGTAGGGCAAACAGAGACCCGATTAGAACATTTTATATTATGGTTAATTTAAGAATACAGCAAAATTCTATCACATTTGTTCAATTTACGTCGTTCCTATTTGAGATAGCGCACTGGGCTGGTCGGCAGCTAAAAGCGCGTGGAATGGCGAGTAAATTTCACTATAAAAACTTCTATGGTAGGGCAATCAGAGACCCGATTAGATCATTTTATATTTTGGTTAATATAAGAATTCAGCGAAATTCTATCACATATGTTCAATCTACGTCGCTCCTTTTTCAGATAGCGTATTGGGCTCAGCGGCATCTCAAAGCGCATGAATTGACGAGTGAAATGCACTATTAAACTTCTAGGGTAGGGCAATCAGAGACCCGATTAGATCATTTTATATTTTGGTTAATATAAGAATTCAGCGAAATTCTATCACGTATGTTCAATTTACGTCGCTCCTATTTCAGATGGCGTATTGGGCTAAGCGGCATCTCAAAGCGTATGAAATGGCGAATAAAATGCACTATTAAAGTTCTAGGCTAGGGCGAACAGAGACCCGATTAGATCATTTTACATTATGGATAATAAAAGAATTCAGCAAAATTCTATCACATTTGTTCAATTTACGTCGTTCCTATTTCAGATAGCGTACTGGGCTATGCGGCATCTTAAAGCGCGTGGAATGGCGAGGAAAATGCACTATTAAACTTCTATGATAGGGCAATCAGGGACCCGATTAGATCATTTTATATTTTGGTTAATATAAGAAATCAGCGAAATTCTATCACATTTGTTCAACTTACGACGCTCCTATTTCAGAGAGCGTATTGGGCGAGGCGGCATCTTCAAGCGCATGAAATGTCGAGTACAGTACACTACTAAACTTCTAGGATAGGTCAATCAGAGACCCGATTAGGTCATCTTATATTATGGTTAATATAAGAATTCAGCGAAATTCTATCACATTTGTTCAACTTACGTCGCTCCTATTTCAGATAGCGTATTGGGCTAGGCGGCACCTTAAAGCGCATGAAATGACGAGTAAAATGTACTATTAAACTTCTGTGATAGGGCAATCAGAGACCCGAATAGATCGTATTATATTATGGTTAATATAAGAATTCAGCGTACTTCTATCACATTTGTTCAAATTACGTCGCTCCTATTTCAGATAGTATATTGGCCTTGGCGGCATCTTAAAGCGCGTGGAATGACGAGTAGAATGCACTCCTAACCTTCTATGATAGGGCAATCAGAGACCCGATTAGATCATTTTATATTATGCTTAATACAAGAATTCAGCGAAATTCTATCATATTTGGTCAATGTACGTCGCTCCTATTTCAGATAGTGTATTGGGCTAAGCGGCACCTTCAAGCAGATGAAATGGCGAGTAAAATGCACTACTAACCTTCTATGATAGGGCAATCGGAGACCCGATTAGATCATTTTAAATTATGGTTAATATAAGAATTCTGCGTAATTCTATCACATTCGTTCAATTTACGTCGCTCCTATTTCAGATACGTACTGGTCGAGGCGGTATCTTAAAGCGCATGAAACGTCGAGTAAAATGCACTACTAAACTTCTCGGATAGGGTAATCAGAGACCCGATTAGATCATTTTATATTTTGGTTAATATAAGAATTCAGCGAAATTCTATCACATTTGTTCAATTTACGTCGCTCCTATTTCAGATAGTGTATTGGGCTAAGCGTCATCTTAAAGCGCTTGAAATGACGAGTAAAATGCACTACTAAACTTCTAGGATAGGGCAATCAGAGACCCGATTAGATCATTTTATATTTTGGGTAATATAAGAATTCAGCGAAATTCTATCACGTATGTTCAATTTACGTCGCTCCTATTTCAGATGGCGTATTGGGCTAAGCGGCATCTCAAAGCGTATGAAATGGCGAATAAAATGCACTATTAAAGTTCTAGGCTAGGGCGAACAGAGACCCGATTAGATCATTTTACATTCTGGATAATTTAAGAATTCAGCAAAATTCTATCACATTTGTTCAATTTACGTCGTTCCTATTTCAGATAGCGTACTGGGATATGCGGCACCTTAAGGCGCATGGAGTGACGAGTAAAATGCACTATTAAACTTCTATGATAGGGCAATCAGAGACCCGATTAGATCATTTTATATTTTGGTTAATATAAGAATTCAGCGAAATTCTATCACATTTGTTCAATTTGCGTCGCTCCTATTTCAGATAGCGTACTGGACGAGGCGGCATCTTAAAGCGCGTGGAATGGCGAGTAAAATGCACTATTAAAATTCTATGGTAGGGCAGTCAGAGACCCGGTTAGATCATTTTATATTTTGGTTAATTTAAGAATTCAGCGAAATTCTACCACATATGTTCAATTTACATCGCTCCAATTTCAGATAGCGTATTGAGCTAAGCGGCGTCTCAAAGCGCATGAAATGACGAGTAAGATGCACTATTAAACTTCTAGGGTAGGGCAAACAGAGACCCGATTAGAACATTTTATATTATGGTTAATTTAAGAATACAGCAAAATTCTATCACATTTGTTCAATTTACGTCGTTCCTATTTGAGATAGCGCACTGGGCTGGTCGGCAGCTAAAAGCGCGTGGAATGGCGAGTAAATTTCACTATAAAAACTTCTATGGTAGGGCAATCAGAGACCCGATTAGATCATTTTATATTTTGGTTAATATAAGAATTCAGCGAAATTCTATCACATATGTTCAATCTACGTCGCTCCTTTTTCAGATAGCGTATTGGGCTCAGCGGCATCTCAAAGCGCATGAATTGACGAGTGAAATGCACTATTAAACTTCTAGGGTAGGGCAATCAGAGACCCGATTAGATCATTTTATATTTTGGTTAATATAAGAATTCAGCGAAATTCTATCACGTATGTTCAATTTACGTCGCTCCTATTTCAGATGGCGTATTGGGCTAAGCGGCATCTCAAAGCGTATGAAATGGCGAATAAAATGCACTATTAAAGTTCTAGGCTAGGGCGAACAGAGACCCGATTAGATCATTTTACATTATGGATAATAAAAGAATTCAGCAAAATTCTATCACATTTGTTCAATTTACGTCGTTCCTATTTCAGATAGCGTACTGGGCTATGCGGCATCTTAAAGCGCGTGGAATGGCGAGGAAAATGCACTATTAAACTTCTATGATAGGGCAATCAGGGACCCGATTAGATCATTTTATATTTTGGTTAATATAAGAAATCAGCGAAATTCTATCACATTTGTTCAACTTACGACGCTCCTATTTCAGAGAGCGTATTGGGCGAGGCGGCATCTTCAAGCGCATGAAATGTCGAGTACAGTACACTACTAAACTTCTAGGATAGGTCAATCAGAGACCCGATTAGGTCATCTTATATTATGGTTAATATAAGAATTCAGCGAAATTCTATCACATTTGTTCAACTTACGTCGCTCCTATTTCAGATAGCGTATTGGGCTAGGCGGCACCTTAAAGCGCATGAAATGACGAGTAAAATGTACTATTAAACTTCTGTGATAGGGCAATCAGAGACCCGAATAGATCGTATTATATTATGGTTAATATAAGAATTCAGCGTACTTCTATCACATTTGTTCAAATTACGTCGCTCCTATTTCAGATAGTATATTGGCCTTGGCGGCATCTTAAAGCGCGTGGAATGACGAGTAAAATGCACTCCTAACCTTCTATGATAGGGCAATCAGAGACCCGATTAGATCATTTTATATTATGGTTAATACAAGAATTCAGCGAAATTCTATCATATTTGGTCAATGTACGTCGCTCCTATTTCAGATAGTGTATTGGGCTAAGCGGCACCTTCAAGCAGATGAAATGGCGAGTAAAATGCACTACTAACCTTCTATGATAGGGCAATCGGAGACCCGATTAGATCATTTTAAATTATGGTTAATATAAGAATTCTGCGTAATTCTATCACATTCGTTCAATTTACGTCGCTCCTATTTCAGATACGTACTGGTCGAGGCGGTATCTTAAAGCGCATGAAACGTCGAGTAAAATGCACTACTAAACTTCTCGGATAGGGTAATCAGAGACCCGATCAGATCATTTTATATTGTGGTTAATATAAGAATTCAGCGAAATTCTATCACATATGTTCAATTTACGTCGCTCCTATTTCAGATAGTGTATTGGGCTAAGCGTCATCTTAAAGCGCTTGAAATGACGAGTAAAATGCACTACTAAGCTTCTAGGATAGGGCAATCAGAGACCCGATTAGATCATTTTATATTTTGGGTAATATAAGAATTCAGCGAAATTCTATCACGTATGTTCAATTTACGTCGCTCCTATTTCAGATGGCGTATTGGGCTAAGCGGCATCTCAAAGCGTATGAAATGGCGAATAAAATGCACTATTAAAGTTCTAGGCTAGGGCGAACAGAGACCCGATTAGATCATTTTACATTCTGGATAATTTAAGAATTCAGCAAAATTCTATCACATTTGTTCAATTTACGTCGTTCCTATTTCAGATAGCGTACTGGGATATGCGGCACCTTAAGGCGCATGGAGTGACGAGTAAAATGCACTATTAAACTTCTATGATAGGGCAATCAGAGACCCGATTAGATCATTTTATATTATGGTTAATATAAGAATTCAGTGTAATTCTATCACTTTTGTTCAATTTACGACGCCTCTATTTCAGATAGCGTATTGGGCTAAACGGCACCTTGAAGCGCATGAAATGGCGAGCAAAATGCACTATTAAACTTCTATGATAGTGTGGAGTTGGTGGATGCTTCCGTGTGTATTTGTGCTAACGTTTAGGCGAGGAGAAATTCAGCGCCTGCTAGTTTCTTGTTTAGTCCGAGGACAGTTTAGTTAGGCGAACTGTTTAGGTGCATGAATGAAAAGTGTGGGAGGATTGATGGAATGCGTGGTGTGAGAGGTGCGTGCGTTCTCAGAAGTCAAGTATCGAACGGATCGTGTGACCTTCTGGGAATGCATCTCCTCTGTATGTATCTGGTGTGGAAATGCCTGTGGAATGTGTGTGTGTGTGTGTATAGATTTTTGGGACCTCCGGGTCAGAGTGCAGAAGAGAACCGTTTGGGTTGTTGCGTGGAGAGTATTGTGTGGAGAGTATTGCGTGGAGAGTATTACGTGGAGAAGTTGCGTGGAGTCTGTTTGTAAGGAGTTATATATTGTGCTGTCTTTTATTATTTTAATATATATATATATATATATATATATATATATATATATTAGTTTTATTATTTTAACTCAGGACTCACACTTTGTGTCATACTTTTGAATCCCACAATTGGGGGCTCGTCCGGGATTGAAGTTGAATCCCACAATTGAAGGCTTAGCCGGGATTGAAGTTGAACAAGCCATTTGTGTGTGATAACATTGACTGTTTTGTGTTGGACAAAGAGTTGAAACAGTTACGGATTGGGATTAAAGTGTGACGTGTTGAGGCGTGTAGCTGAAATAACTATTGTGTTGAACTGAGTGGAGCAGAGTTGAATTGTGTTGTTATATTTTTTGGAGTGTTATAAGAAATAGTAAAATGAGTTCCACGGAGAGATCTGCGAATGACTTTTCGGTGGTGGAATTGAAGGAGAAATTGCGTCGTTTGGGTTTGAACACCTCTGGAGTGAAGGCAGAGTTGATCAACCGATTAATGGAAGTTGATCCAACTGGCGAGTGGATGAAATATACGGAAGCGAGTGATACCATGCTTCGCGCAGAAGAAATTGTGCACGAGGCGAATGTATCGAGTATGTCCACGAATGACGTTTTGGCGATGCAGCGAGAAGTGAATATGTCTCGCAGAGAAGCAGCTTTGGCAGCAAAAGAGTTGGTAGTAGCCCGTCGTGAAATTGAGCTTTTAAAAATGCAAAATACAGGTGTTAATCGTTCTGAGGAAATAGTTGTAACAAGACCTGTGCGTGAAAATTCATCGACACCGCAACTGAAGATGTCAGCAATTGCAGATCTAATGGGATATTACGATGGAAGCAGTGAAACATTCAAGGTGTGGGCAAGCAACGTGCGATATTTAAGGACAACGCATCGTCTATCGGAGGATTTGACGAAAGCGATTATGGTGCAGCGTCTGAAGGGAAAAGCTGTGGAATGGTTTCACACGAGGAAGGAATATTTGTATATACCGGTTGACGAATTGTTGGACGAATTGAAGCGGATGTTTTATCTGAGAACGAGCAAAATGGTGTTGCGAAAGCGATTTGAGGAGCGTTGTTGGAAACGGGATGAAGCATTTAGTGATTACTTTCATGAGAAGGTTATTCTGGCGAATCGTTTTGATATGGACGACGACGAAATGATCGACTACATTATTGCGGGAATTCCGGATCAGTTACTACGAGACCAGGCGAATGTGCAGGGGCACAAAACCAAAGATTCGCTTTTGAGATCTTTCGAGAATATAACATTGCGGGGAAGAATACTGCAACAGCCAGGCAGTGGACAGCGGTCAAGTAGCGGGCAGCAGCCGAGCAGCTACCGGTCAAGCGGCGAACAGCGGCCAAGGATGGAAACCAGAGTGCAGCGGTTTGTGAAAGAGGAATCTATGGACGTTAAGAGATGTTTTTTCTGTGGTGCTAAAGATCACTTGAGTGGTACGTGTCCTATGAGGAACAAAGGTATGAGATGCTTTGAATGTAAGGATTTTGGTCACATTGCGTCGAATTGCCCGAGAAAAACATATATAGAGAAAGATACGTGTAATGTTTTTCGGTCTACTCGAGAAGGAAAGTATTGTAAAGATGTAAGAATAGAGAATGAAAGAATAGAGGCATTGATTGATACAGGTAGCGATATTTCGTTGATGCGTGCGGATCAGTACATTAAAATAGGATCACCAAAATTATTGCGTCGTGAGATTAAATTTCGTGGAGTTGGTTCGAGTGAAAATATAACAATAGGTGAATTTGTAACAGAAATAGAGATAGACGGCGACAATTATCCTATTAAGATTTGGGTGGTATCAGACACGTTGATGCCACACGGAGTTTTAATAGGGACAAATTTTTTGAATACCATAAATATCAGTATTAACGAGGGAAAAATTTCAATACAGAAACCGCGACATTTTATAACAAATAACGTGCAGAATATCCAGAAAATTGATTGTATACGTGGAGTCACTGAGATAAGCTTTTTAGATGTTATGTGTGTTGAAAATAGAGATGCCAAACAAAAATTAATTATTGATTGTAAACCAGAAAAAAGCATGATGCATGTAAACGCGTTATGTCGGAAACCTTTTTCGTCGAGAATAATTATGGATCAGAGTAAACAAACTGTGAACGGAAGAATTTGTAAAGCGTCGCGTGATGATGTGAAACTTATAGAATCGAAGGTGATACAATCGCAGATAGTGAAGCGTGTACATGAAAATGGACATTTTTCTGCGGGTAAAACTGAGACACTTCTAAGACGGGATTACTCGTTTCCAAACATGCGCGGCAAAATTAAGAAGGTGCTTCAGAACTGTGTGAGTTGCATTTTGGCTGAAAAAAAACAGGCGAAACAAGACGGTTGGTTACATCCAATAGATAAGGGAAACGTTCCGCTCGACGTTTACCATGTCGACCACCTAGGCCCACTTGCGTCGACTAAGAAGAGATATCACCATATATTTGTAGCAGTGGATGCGTTTTCCAAATTCGTTTGACTATATGCTACGCGGTCGACGGGTACAGCTGAAGTTGTTGACAGATTGAAGAAACAGGCGGCGGTCTTCGGAAATCCGAGGAGAATTGTGTCCGATAGAGGAACGGCGTTCACGTCGCACGAATTTGCAGCATATTGTAAAGAGGAAAACATTGAACACGTCCTAACAACAACAGGTGTACCCCGAGGCAATGGACAGGTGGAAAGAGTCAATAGAACATTGATACCAATAATAACAAAACTTTCAACACCCAAGCCAGAAGAATGGTACAAATACCTTCAGGTAGCACAACAGTGTTTAAATTCAACCCCAAGTAGGAGTATTGGTACCACTCCCTTTGATATATTATTTGGAACTAGGATGCGAACAGGGAACAATCCAGAAATTCGGGAAATGATAGAGACTGAGTGGATGGCTGCATTCCAGGAAGGTCGTGACGAGTTGCGGAAGCAGGCACGGAGCAACATATTGAAGGTGCAACAAGAAAATGTTAGGAATTTTAATAAGAGAAGAAAAGAACCGCATCGTTATCGCGAGGATGATCTAGTGGCTGTCAAGAGAATGCAGACAGGGCCTGGAATGAAATTTGCATCTAAATACCTGGGCCCGTATCAGATAGTAAAAGTATTGCGAAATGACCGATTCGTGGTGCGAAAAGTGGGCGATGCTGAGGGACCACAACAGACGCCCACGTCCGCTGACCACCTTAAACCGTGGATCTCGAATATTAGTGATGTTTCTTCAGGTGAAGATAGCGAGGAAGACATATGAGGTCATATGTCCCGTCAGGATGGACGAGTGTGGAGTTGGTGGATGCTTTCGTGTGTATTTGTGCTAACGTTTAGGCGAGGAGAAATTCAGCGCCTGCTAGTTTCTTGTTTAGTCTCGAGGACAGTCTAGTTAGGCGAACTGTTTAGGTGCATGAATGAAAAGTGTGGAAGGATTGATGGGATGCGTGGTGTGAGAGGTGCGTGCGTTCTCAGAAGTCAAGTATCGAACGGATCGTGTGACTTTCTGGGAATGCACCTCCTCTGTATGAATCTGGTGTGGAAATGCGTGTGGAATGTGTGTGTGTGTGTGTGTATAGATTTTTGGGACCTCCGGGTCAGAGTGCAGAAGAGAACCGTTTGGGTTGTTGCGTGGAGAGTATTGTGTGGAGAGTATTGCGTGGAGAGTATTGCGTGGAGAAGTTGCGTAGAGTCTGTTTGTAAGGAGTTATATATTGTGCTGTCTTTTATTGTTTTAATATATATATTAGTTTTATTATTTTAACTCACGACTCACACTTTGTGTGATACTTTTGAATCCCACAATAGGGCAATCAGAGACCCGGTTAGGTCATCTTATATTATGATTAATATAAGAATTCAGCGTAATTCTATCACATTTGTTCAATTTACGTCGCGCCTATTTCAGATAGCGTAATGGGCTAGCTGGCATCTTAAAGCGCATGAAATGTCGAGTAAAATGCACTATTAAACTACTATGATAGGGCAATCACAGACCCGATTAGATCACTTTATATTATTGTTAATATGAGAATTCAACGTAATTTTATCACATTTATTCAATTTACGTCGTTCCTATTTCAGATAGCGTATTGGGCTAAAGGGCACCTTATAGCGCATGAAATGGCGAGTAAAATGCACTATTAAACTTCTATGATAAGGCAATCAGAGACCCGATTAGATGATTTTATATTATTGTTAATATAAGAATTCGACGTAATTTTATCACATTTGTTCAATTTACGTCGCTCCTATTCCAGATAGCGTATTGGGCTAGGCGGCATCTTAAAGCGCATGAAATATCGAGTGCAATGCACTACTAAACTTCTCGGATAGGGCAATCAGAGACCCGATTAGGTCATCTTATATTATGGTTAATATAAGAATTCTGTGTAATTCTATCACATTTGTTCAATTTACGTCGCTCCTATTTCAGATAGCGTATTGGGCTATGCGGCTTCTTAAAGCGCGTGGAATGACGAGTGACACGCACTACTAACCTTCTATGATAGGGCAATCAGAGACCCGATTAGATCATTTTATATTATGGTTAATACAAGGACTCAGCGAAATTCTATCACATTTGTTCAATTTACGACGCTCCTATTTCAGATAGCGTATTGTGCCAGGCGTCATCTTCAAGCGCATGAAATGTCGAGTAAAATGCACTACTATACTTCTCGGATAGGGCAATCAGATACCCGATTAGGTCATCTTATGTTATGGTTAATATAAGAATTCTGCGTAATTCTATCACGTTTGTTCAATTTACGTAGCTCCAATTTCAGATAACGTATTGGGCTAGGCGGCATCTTAAAGCGTATGAAATGTCGAGTAAAATGCACTACTAAACTTCTCGGATAGGGCAATCAGAGTCCCGGGATACATCATCTTATATTATTGCTAATTTAAGAATTCATCGTAACTCTATCACATTTGTCCAACACACGTCGCTCCTGCACCAGATATCGTATTGAGCTAGCTGGCATCTTAAAGCGCATGAAATGTCTAGTAAAATTCGCTATTAAACTTCTAGGGTCGGGCAAACAGACAGCCGATTAGATCATTTTATATTATGGTGAATATAAGAATTCAGCGAAATTCTATCACAATTGTTCGATTTACGTCGCTCCTATTTCAGATAGCGTATTGGGCTAAGCGGCATCTCAAAGCGCATGAGATGACGAGTGAAATGCACTATTAAACTTCTAGGGTAGAGCGAACAGAGACCCGATTAGATCATTTTACATTAAGGTTAATATAAGTATTCAGGGAAATTCAATCACATTTGTTCAATTTACGTCGCTCCTATTTCAGATAGCGTATTGGACTAAGCGGCATCTCAAAGCGCATGAAATGACGAGTAAAATGTACTATTAATCTTCTATGATAGGGCAATCAGAGACCCCACCAGATCATTTCATATTATGGTTAATATAAGAATTCAGCGAAATTCTATCACATATGTTCAATTTACGTCGCTCCTATTTCAGATAGTGTATTGGGCTAAGCGTCATCTTAAAGCGCTTGAAATGACGAGTAAAATGCACTACTAAGCTTCTAGGATAGGGCAATCAGAGACCCGATTAGATCATTTTATATTTTGGGTAATATAAGAATTCAGCGAAATTCTATCACGTATGTTCAATTTACGTCGCTCCTATTTCAGATGGCGTATTGGGCTAAGCGGCATCTCAAAGCGTATGAAATGGCGAATAAAATGCACTATTAAAGTTCTAGGCTAGGGCGAACAGAGACCCGATTAGATCATTTTACATTCTGGATAATTTAAGAATTCAGCAAAATTCTATCACATTTGTTCAATTTACGTCGTTCCTATTTCAGATAGCGTACTGGGATATGCGGCACCTTAAGGCGCATGGAGTGACGAGTAAAATGCACTATTAAACTTCTATGATAGGGCAATCAGAGACCCGATTAGATCATTTTATATTATGGTTAATATAAGAATTCAGTGTAATTCTATCACTTTTGTTCAATTTACGACGCCTCTATTTCAGATAGCGTATTGGGCTAAACGGCACCTTGAAGCGCATGAAATGGCGAGCAAAATGCACTATTAAACTTCTATGATAGTGTGGAGTTGGTGGATGCTTCCGTGTGTATTTGTGCTAACGTTTAGGCGAGGAGAAATTCAGCGCCTGCTAGTTTCTTGTTTAGTCCGAGGACAGTTTAGTTAGGCGAACTGTTTAGGTGCATGAATGAAAAGTGTGGGAGGATTGATGGAATGCGTGGTGTGAGAGGTGCGTGCGTTCTCAGAAGTCAAGTATCGAACGGATCGTGTGACCTTCTGGGAATGCATCTCCTCTGTATGAATCTGGTGTGGAAATGCCTGTGGAATGTGTGTGTGTGTGTGTATAGATTTTTGGGACCTCCGGGTCAGAGTGCAGAAGAGAACCGTTTGGGTTGTTGCGTGGAGAGTATTGTGTGGAGAGTATTGCGTGGAGAGTATTACGTGGAGAAGTTGCGTGGAGTCTGTTTGTAAGGAGTTATATATTGTGCTGTCTTTTATTATTTTAATATATATATATATATATATATATATATATATATATATATATATATATATATATATATATATATATATATATATATATAGTTTTATTATTTTAACTCACGACTCACACTTTGTGTCATACTTTTGAATCCCACAATTGGGGGCTCGTCCGGGATTGAAGTTGAATCCCACAATTGAAGGCTTAGCCGGGATTGAAGTTGAACAAGCCATTTGTGTGTGATAACATTGACTGTTTTGTGTTGGACAAAGAGTTGAAACAGTTACGGATTGGGATTAAAGTGTGACGTGTTGAGGCGTGTAGCTGAAATAACTATTGTGTTGAACTGAGTGGAGCAGAGTTGAATTGTGTTGTTATATTTTTTGGAGTGTTATAAGAAATAGTAAAATGAGTTCCACGGAGAGATCTGCGAATGACTTTTCGGTGGTGGAATTGAAGGAGAAATTGCGTCGTTTGGGTTTGAACACCTCTGGAGTGAAGGCAGAGTTGATCAACCGATTAATGGAAGTTGATCCAACTGGCGAGTGGATGAAATATACGGAAGCGAGTGATACCATGCTTCGCGCAGAAGAAATTGTGCACGAGGCGAATGTATCGAGTATGTCCACGAATGACGTTTTGGCGATGCAGCGAGAAGTGAATATGTCTCGCAGAGAAGCAGCTTTGGCAGCAAAAGAGTTGGTAGTAGCCCGTCGTGAAATTGAGCTTTTAAAAATGCAAAATACAGGTGTTAATCGTTCTGAGGAAATAGTTGTAACAAGACCTGTGCGTGAAAATTCATCGACACCGCAACTGAAGATGTCAGCAATTGCAGATCTAATGGGATATTACGATGGAAGCAGTGAAACATTCAAGGTGTGGGCAAGCAACGTGCGATATTTAAGGACAACGCATCGTCTATCGGAGGATTTGACGAAAGCGATTATGGTGCAGCGTCTGAAGGGAAAAGCTGTGGAATGGTTTCACACGAGGAAGGAATATTTGTATATACCGGTTGACGAATTGTTGGACGAATTGAAGCGGATGTTTTATCTGAGAACGAGCAAAATGGTGTTGCGAAAGCGATTTGAGGAGCGTTGTTGGAAACGGGATGAAGCATTTAGTGATTACTTTCATGAGAAGGTTATTCTGGCGAATCGTTTTGATATGGACGACGACGAAATGATCGACTACATTATTGCGGGAATTCCGGATCAGTTACTACGAGACCAGGCGAATGTGCAGGGGCACAAAACCAAAGATTCGCTTTTGAGATCTTTCGAGAATATAACATTGCGGGGAAGAATACTGCAACAGCCAGGCAGTGGACAGCGGTCAAGTAGCGGGCAGCAGCCGAGCAGCTACCGGTCAAGCGGCGAACAGCGGCCAAGGATGGAAACCAGAGTGCAGCGGTTTGTGAAAGAGGAATCTATGGACGTTAAGAGATGTTTTTTCTGTGGTGCTAAAGATCACTTGAGTGGTACGTGTCCTATGAGGAACAAAGGTATGAGATGCTTTGAATGTAAGGATTTTGGTCACATTGCGTCGAATTGCCCGAGAAAAACATATATAGAGAAAGATACGTGTAATGTTTTTCGGTCTACTCGAGAAGGAAAGTATTGTAAAGATGTAAGAATAGAGAATGAAAGAATAGAGGCATTGATTGATACAGGTAGCGATATTTCGTTGATGCGTGCGGATCAGTACATTAAAATAGGATCACCAAAATTATTGCGTCGTGAGATTAAATTTCGTGGAGTTGGTTCGAGTGAAAATATAACAATAGGTGAATTTGTAACAGAAATAGAGATAGACGGCGACAATTATCCTATTAAGATTTGGGTGGTATCAGACACGTTGATGCCACACGGAGTTTTAATAGGGACAAATTTTTTGAATACCATAAATATCAGTATTAACGAGGGAAAAATTTCAATACAGAAACCGCGACATTTTATAACAAATAACGTGCAGAATATCCAGAAAATTGATTGTATACGTGGAGTCACTGAGATAAGCTTTTTAGATGTTATGTGTGTTGAAAATAGAGATGCCAAACAAAAATTAATTATTGATTGTAAACCAGAAAAAAGCATGATGCATGTAAACGCGTTATGTCGGAAACCTTTTTCGTCGAGAATAATTATGGATCAGAGTAAACAAACTGTGAACGGAAGAATTTGTAAAGCGTCGCGTGATGATGTGAAACTTATAGAATCGAAGGTGATACAATCGCAGATAGTGAAGCGTGTACATGAAAATGGACATTTTTCTGCGGGTAAAACTGAGACACTTCTAAGACGGGATTACTCGTTTCCAAACATGCGCGGCAAAATTAAGAAGGTGCTTCAGAACTGTGTGAGTTGCATTTTGGCTGAAAAAAAACAGGCGAAACAAGACGGTTGGTTACATCCAATAGATAAGGGAAACGTTCCGCTCGACGTTTACCATGTCGACCACCTAGGCCCACTTGCGTCGACTAAGAAGAGATATCACCATATATTTGTAGTAGTGGATGCGTTTTCCAAATTCGTTTGACTATATGCTACGCGGTCGACGGGTACTGCTGAAGTTGTTGCCAGATTGAAGAAACAGGCGGCGGTCTTCGGAAATCCGAGGAGAATTGTGTCCGATAGAGGAACGGCGTTCACGTCGCACGAATTTGCAGCATATTGTAAAGAGGAAAACATTGAACACGTCCTAACAACAACAGGTGTACCCCGAGGCAATGGACAGGTGGAAAGAGTCAATAGAACATTGATACCAATAATAACAAAACTTTCAACACCCAAGCCAGAAGAATGGTACAAATACCTTCAGGTAGCACAACAGTGTTTAAATTCAACCCCAAGTAGGAGTATTGGTACCACTCCCTTTGATATATTATTTGGAACTAGGATGCGAACAGGGAACAATCCAGAAATTCGGGAAATGATAGAGACTGAGTGGATGGCTGCATTCCAGGAAGGTCGTGACGAGTTGCGGAAGCAGGCACGGAGCAACATATTGAAGGTGCAACAAGAAAATGTTAGGAATTTTAATAAGAGAAGAAAAGAACCGCATCGTTATCGCGAGGATGATCTAGTGGCTGTCAAGAGAACGCAGACAGGGCCTGGAATGAAATTTGCATCTAAATACCTGGGCCCGTATCAGATAGTAAAAGTATTGCGAAATGACCGATTCGTGGTGCGAAAAGTGGGCGATGCTGAGGGACCACAACAGACGTCCACGTCCGCTGACCACCTTAAACCGTGGATCTCGAATATTAGTGATGTTTCTTCAGGTGAAGATAGCGAGGAAGACATATGAGGTCATATGTCCCGTCAGGATGGACGAGTGTGGAGTTGGTGGATGCTTTCGTGTGTATTTGTGCTAACGTTTAGGCGAGGAGAAATTCAGCGCCTGCTAGTTTCTTGTTTAGTCTCGAGGACAGTCTAGTTAGGCGAACTGTTTAGGTGCATGAATGAAAAGTGTGGAAGGATTGATGGGATGCGTGGTGTGAGAGGTGCGTGCGTTCTCAGAAGTCAAGTATCGAACGGATCGTGTGACTTTCTGGGAATGCACCTCCTCTGTATGAATCTGGTGTGGAAATGCGTGTGGAATGTGTGTGTGTGTGTGTGTATAGATTTTTGGGACCTCCGGGTCAGAGTGCAGAAGAGAACCGTTTGGGTTGTTGCGTGGAGAGTATTGTGTGGAGAGTATTGCGTGGAGAGTATTGCGTGGAGAAGTTGCGTAGAGTCTGTTTGTAAGGAGTTATATATTGTGCTGTCTTTTATTATTTTAATATATATATTAGTTTTATTATTTTAACTCACGACTCACACTTTGTGTCATACTTTTGAATCCCACAATAGGGCAATCAGAGACCCGGTTAGGTCATCTTATATTATGATTAATATAAGAATTCAGCGTAATTCTATCACATTTGTTCAATTTACGTCGCGCCTATTTCAGATAGCGTAATGGGCTAGCTGGCATCTTAAAGCGCATGAAATGTCGAGTAAAATGCACTATTAAACTACTATGATAGGGCAATCACAGACCCGATTAGATCACTTTATATTATTGTTAATATGAGAATTCAACGTAATTTTATCACATTTATTCAATTTACGTCGTTCCTATTTCAGATAGCGTATTGGGCTAAGCGGCACCTTATAGCGCATGAAATGGCGAGTAAAATGCACTATTAAACTTCTATGATAAGGCAATCAGAGACCCGATTAGATGATTTTATATTATTGTTAATATAAGAATTCGACGTAATTTTATCACATTTGTTCAATTTACGTCGCCCCTATTCCAGATAGCGTATTGGGCTAGGCGGCATCTTAAAGCGCATGAAATATCGAGTGCAATGCACTACTAAACTTCTCGGATAGGGCAATCAGAGACCCGATTAGGTCATCTTATATTATGGTTAATATAAGAATTCTGTGTAATTCTATCACATTTGTTCAATTTACGTCGCTCCTATTTCAGATAGCGTATTGGGCTATGCGGCTTCTTAAAGCGCGTGGAATGACGAGTGACACGCACTACTAACCTTCTATGATAGGGCAATCAGAGACCCGATTAGATCATTTTATATTATGGTTAATACAAGGACTCAGCGAAATTCTATCACATTTGTTCAATTTACGACGCTCCTATTTCAGATAGCGTATTGTGCCAGGCGTCATCTTCAAGCGCATGAAATGTCGAGTAAAATGCACTACTATACTTCTCGGATAGGGCAATCAGATACCCGATTAGGTCATCTTATGTTATGGTTAATATAAGAATTCTGCGTAATTCTATCACGTTTGTTCAATTTACGTAGCTCCAATTTCAGATAACGTATTGGGCTAGGCGGCATCTTAAAGCGTATGAAATGTCGAGTAAAATGCACTACTAAACTTCTCGGATAGGGCAATCAGAGTCCCGGGATACATCATCTTATATTATTGCTAATTTAAGAATTCATCGTAACTCTATCACATTTGTCCAACACACGTCGCTCCTGCACCAGATATCGTATTGAGCTAGCTGGCATCTTAAAGCGCATGAAATGTCTAGTAAAATTCGCTATTAAACTTCTAGGGTCGGGCAAACAGACAGCCGATTAGATCATTTTATATTATGGTGAATATAAGAATTCAGCGAAATTCTATCACAATTGTTCGATTTACGTCGCTCCTATTTCAGATAGCGTATTGGGCTAAGCGGCATCTCAAAGCGCATGAGATGACGAGTGAAATGCACTATTAAACTTCTAGGGTAGAGCGAACAGAGACCCGATTAGATCATTTTACATTAAGGTTAATATAAGTATTCAGGGAAATTCAATCACATTTGTTCAATTTACGTCGCTCCTATTTCAGATAGCGTATTGGACTAAGCGGCATCTCAAAGCGCATGAAATGACGAGTAAAATGTACTATTAATCTTCTATGATAGGGCAATCAGAGACCCCACCAGATCATTTCATATTATGGTTAATATAAGAGTTCTACGTAATTCTATCATATTCGTTCAATTTACGTCGCTCCTATTTCAGATAGCGTATTGGGGTAAGCGGCATCCTAAAGGGCATGAAATGATGAGTAAAGTGCACTATTAAGCTTCTAGGGTATGGCGAACAGAGAACTGATTAGATCATTTTATATTGTGGTTAATTTAAGAATTCATCAAGATTCTATCACATTTGTTCAATTTACGTCGCTCCTATTTCAGACAGCGTATTGGGCTAAGCGGAATCTTAAAGCACATGAAATGTCGAGTAAAATGCACTATTAAACTTCTAGGGTAAGGCACACAGAGACCCGATTAGACCTCGTTATATTATGGTTAATATAAGAATTCAGCGAAACACTATCACATTTGTTCAATTTACGTCGCTCCTATTTCAGACAGCGTATTGGGCTAAGCGGCATCTTAAAGCGCATGAAATATCGAGTAACATCCACTACTAAACTTCTAGGATAGGGTAATCAGAGACCCGATTAGGTCATCTTATATTATGATTAATTTAAGAATTCAGCGTAACTCTATCACATTTGTTATATTTTCGTCGATCCTATTTCAACTAGCGTATTGGGCAAAGCGGAATCTTAAAGCGCATGAAATGTCGAGCAAAATACACTACTAAACTTCTTGGATAGGTCAATCAGAGACCCAGTTAGATCATTTTATATTATGGTTCATCTAAGAACTCAGCGAAATTCTATCACATTTGTTCAAATTACGTTGTTCCTATTACAGATAGCGCATTGTGCTAAGCGGCATCTCAAAGCGAATGGAATGACGAGTAAAATGCACTATTAAACTTCTATGATAGGGCAATCAGAGACCCGATTAGGTCATTTTAAATTATGGTTAATATAAGAATTCTGCGTAATTCTATCACATTTGTTCAATTTACGTCGCTCCTACTTCAGATAGCGTATTGGGCTAAGCGGCATCTTAAAGCGAATGACATGTCTTGTAAAATGCACTATTAAACGTCTAGGGTAGGGCAAACGGAGGGCCGATTAGATCATTTTATATTATGATTAATTTAAGAATGCAGCGTAATTCTATCACATTTGTTCAATTTACGTCGCCCCTATTTCAGATAGCGTATTGGGCTAGCCGGCATCTCAAAGCGCGTGGAATGACGTGTAAAATGCACTACTAACCTTCTATGATAGGGCAATCAGACACCCGACTACATCATTTTATATTATGGTTAATATAAGAATTCAGCGAAATTCTATCACATTTGTTCAATTTACGTCGCTCCAACTTCAGATAGCGTATTGCGCTAGGCGGCACCTTGAAGCGCATGAAATGACGAGTTAAATGCACTATTAAACTTCTATGATAGCACAATCAGAGACCCGATTAGATCATTTTAAATTATAGTTTATATAAGAATTCTGAGTAATTCTATCACATTTGTTCAATTCAAGTTGCTCCTATTTCAGATAGCGTATTGGGCGTGGCGGCACCTCATTGCGCATGAAGTGACGAGTAAAGTGCACTATTAAACTTCTATGATAGGGCAATCCGAGACCCGAATAGATCATATTATATTATGGTTAATATAAGAATTCTGCGTAATTCTATCACATTTGTTCAATTCACGTCACTCCTACTTCAAATAGCGCATTGGGGTAAGCGGCATCTTAAAGCGAATGAAATGACGAGCACAAATGCACTACTAAATTTCTAGGATAGGGCAATCGGAAACCCGATTAGATCATCTTATATTATGATTAATATAAGAATCCAGCGTAATTCTATCACATTTGTTCATTTTACGTCGCTCCTATTTCGGGTATCGTATTGAGCTAGGCGGCATCTTACATCGCATGAAACGGCGAATAAAATGCACTACTAACCTCCTCGGATACGGCCATCAGAGACCCAATTAGATCATTTTATATTATGGTTCATATAAGAATTCAGCGAAATTCTATCACATTTGTTCAATTTACGTCGTTCCTATTTCAGACAGCGTATTGTGCTAAGCGGCATCTCAAAGTGAATGAAATGACCAGTAAAATGCACTATTAAACTTCTAAGATAGGGCAATCAGAGTCCCGACTAGATCATTTTATATTACGGTTAATATAAGAATTATGCGCAGTTCTATCACATTTGTTCAATTTACGTATCTCCAATTTGAGACAGCGGATTGTGCTAGATCGGCACCATAAAGCGCATGAAATGACGAGTAAAATGCATTACTAAACTTGTTTGATAGGGCAATCAGAGACCCGATTAGATCACTTTACATTATTGTTAATATAAGAATTCTGCGTAATTTTATCACATTTGTTCAATTTACGTCGCTCCTATTTCAGAAAGCGTATTGGGATAGGTGGCACCTTAAAGCGCATGAAATGACGAGTAAAATGCACTATTCAACTTCTATGATAGGGCTATCACAGACCCGGTTAGATCATTTTATATTATGGTTAATATAAGAATTCTGCGTAACTCTGACACATTTGTCCAATTTACGTAGCTCCAATTTCAGATTGCGTACTGGGCTAAACGGCACCATGAAGCGCATGAAATGGCGAGTAAAATGCACTATTAAACTTCTATGATAGGGCAACCAGAGACCCGATTAGATCATTTTATATTATTGTTAATATTAGAATTCAACGTAATTTTATCACATTTGTTCAATTTACGTCGCCCCTATTTCAGATAGCCTATTGGGCTAGGTGGCATCATAAAGCGCATGTAATGTCGAGTAAAATGCACTATAAAACTTCTATGTCAGGGCAATCAGAGTCCCGATTAGATCATTTTATATTATTGTTAATATAAGAATTCAACGTAATTTTATCACATTTGTTCAATTTACGTAGCTCCAATTTCATATAGCGTATTGGACTATGCGGCATCTTAAAGCGCATTAAATGACGAGTAAAATGCAATATTAAACTTCTATGATAGGGCAATCAGAGACCCGAATGGATCGTATTATATTATGCTTAACATAAGAATTCTGCGTAATTCTAACACATTTGTTCAATTTATGTCGCTCCTAGTTCAGATAGCGTATTGGACTAGGCGGTACCTTAAAGCGCATGAAATGACAAGTAAAATGCACTATTAAACTTTTATGATAGGTTAATCAGAGGCCCGAATATATCATTTTATATTATGGTTAATTTAAGAATTCAGCGTAATTCTATCACATTTGTTCAATTTACATCTCAATTTACGTAGCTGGCATCTTAAAGCGCATGAAATGTCGAGTAAAATGCACTATTAACCTACTATGATAGGGCAATCACAGACCCGATTAGATCACTTTATATTATTGTTAATATGAGAATTCAACGTAATTTTATCACATTTATTCAATTTACGTCGCCCCTATTCCAGATAGCGTATTGGGCTAGGCGGCATCTTAAAGCGCATGAAATATCGAGTGCAATGCACTACTAAACTTCTCGGATAGGGCAATCAGAGACCCGATTAGGTCATCTTATATTATGGTTAATATAAGAATTCTGTGTAATTCTATCACATTTGTTCAATTTACGTCGCTCCTATTTCAGATAGCGTATTAGGCTATGCGGCTTCTTACAGCGCGTGGAATGACGAGTGACACGCACTACTAACCTTCTATGATAGGGCAATCAGAGACCCGATTAGATCATTTTATATTATGGTTAATACAAGGACTCAGCGAAATTCTATCACATTTGTTCAATTTACGACGCTCCTATTTCAGATAGCGTATTGTGCCAGGCGTCATCTTCAAGCGCATGAAATGTCGAGTAAAATGCACTACTATACTTCTCGGATAGGGCAATCAGATACCCGATTAGGTCATCTTATGTTATGGTTAATATAAGAATTCTGCGTAATTCTATCACGTTTGTTCAATTTACGTAGCTCCAATTTCAGATAACGTATTGGGCTAGGCGGCATCTTAAAGCGTATGAAATGTCGAGTAAAATGCGCTACTAAACTTCTCGGATAGGGCAATCAGAGTCCCGGGATACATCATCTTATATTATTGCTAATTTAAGAATTCATCGTAACTCTATCACATTTGTCCAACACACGTCGCTCCTGCACCAGATATCGTATTGAGCTAGCTGGCATCTTAAAGCGCATGAAATGTCTAGTAAAATTCGTTACTAAACTTCTAGGGTCGGGCAAACAGACAGCCGATTAGATGATTTTATATTATGGTGAATATAAGAATTCAGCGAAATTCTATCACAATTGTTCGATTTACGTCGCTCCTATTTCAGATAGCGTATTGGGCTAAGCGGCATCTCAAAGCGCATGAGATGACGAGTGAAATGCACTATTAAACTTCTAGGGTAGGGCGAACAGAGACCCGATTAGATCATTTTACATTAAGGTTAATATAAGTATTCAGGGAAATTCAATCACATTTGTTCAATTTACGTCGCTCCTATTTCAGATAGCGTATCGGACTAAGCGGCATCTCAAAGCGCATGAAATGACGAGTAAAATGTACTATTAATCTTCTATGATAGGGCAATCAGAGACCCCACCAGATCATTTCATATTATGGTTAATATAAGAGTTCTACGTAATTCTATCATATTCGTTCAATTTACGTCGCTCCTATTTCAGATAGCGTATTGGGGTAAGCGGCATCCTAAAGGGCATGAAATGATGAGTAAAGTGCACTATTAAGCTTCTAGGGTATGGCGAACAGAGAACTGATTAGATCATTTTATATTGTGGTTAATTTAAGAATTCATCAAGATTCTATCACATTTGTTCAATTTACGTCGCTCCTATTTCAGACAGCGTATTGGGCTAAGCGGAATCTTAAAGCACATGAAATGTCGAGTAAAATGCACTATTAAACTTCTAGGGTAAGGCACACAGAGACCCGATTAGACCTCGTTATATTATGGTTAATATAAGAATTCAGCGAAACAGTATCACATTTGTTCAATTTACGTCGCTCCTATTTCAGACAGCGTATTGGGCTAAGCGGCATCTTAAAGCGCATGAAATATCGAGTAACATCCACTACTAAACTTCTAGGATAGGGTAATCAGAGACCCGATTAGGTCATCTTATATTATGATTAATTTAAGAATTCAGCGTAACTCTATCACATTTGTTATATTTTCGTCGATCCTATTTCAACTAGCGTATTGGGCAAAGCGGAATCTTAAAGCGCATGAAATGTCGAGCAAAATACACTACTAAACTTCTTGGATAGGTCAATCAGAGACCCAGTTAGATCATTTTATATTATGGTTCATCTAAGAATTCAGCGAAATTCTATCACATTTGTTCAAATTACGTTGTTCCTACTACAGATAGCGCATTGTGCTAAGCGGCATCTCAAAGCGAATGGAATGACGAGTAAAATGCACTATTAAACTTCTATGATAGGGCAATCAGAGACCCGATTAGGTCATTTTAAATTATGGTTAATATAAGAATTCTGCGTAATTCTATCACATTTGTTCAATTTACGTCGCTCCTACTTCAGATAGCGTATTGGGCTAAGCGGCATCTTAAAGCGAATGAAATGCCTTGTAAAATGCACTATTAAACGTCTAGGGTAGGGCAAACGGAGGGCCGATTAGATCATTTTATATTATGATTAATTTAAGAATGCAGCGTAATTCTGTCACATTTGTTCAATTTACGTCGCCCCTATTTCAGATAGCGTATTGCGCTAGGCGGCACCTTGAAGCGCATGAAATGACGAGTTAAATGCACTATTAAACTTCTATGATAGCACAATCAGAGACCCGATTAGATCATTTTAAATTATAGTTTATATAAGAATTCTGAGTAATTCTATCACATTTGTTCAATTCAAGTTGCTCCTATTTCAGATAGCGTATTGGGCGTGGCGGCACCTTATAGCGCATGAAGTGACGAGTAAAGTGCACTATTAAACTTCTATGATAGGGCAATCCGAGACCCGAATAGATCATATTATATTATGGTTAATATAAGAATTCTGCGTAATTCTATCACATTTGTTCAATTCACGTCACTCCTACTTCAAATAGCGCATTGGGGTAAGCGGCATCTTAAAGCGAATGAAATGACGAGCACAAATGCACTACTAAATTTCTAGGATAGGGCAATCGGAAACCCGATTAGATCATCTTATATTATGATTAATATAAGAATCCAGCGTAATTCTATCACATTTGTTCATTTTACGTCGCTCCTATTTCGGGTATCGTATTGAGCTAGGCGGCATCTTACATCGCATGAAACGGCGAATAAAATGCACTACTAACCTCCTCGGATACGGCCATCAGAGACCCAATTAGATCATTTTATATTATGGTTCATATAAGAATTCAGCGAAATTCTATCACATTTGTTCAAATTACGTCGTTCCTATTTCAGATAGCGTATTGTGCTAAGCGGTATCTCAAAGCGAATGAAATGACGAGTAAAATGCACTATTAAACTTCTAAGATAGGGCAATCAGAGTCCCGACTAGATCATTTTATATTACGGTTAATATAAGAATTATGCGCAGTTCTATCACATTTGTTCAATTTACGTATCTCCAATTTGAGACAGCGGATTGTGCTAGATCGGCACCTTAAAGCGCATGAAATGACGAGTAAAATGCACAATTAAAATTCTGGGGTAGGGCAAACAGAGGGGCCGATTAGATCAGTTTTTATTATGGTTAATTTAAGAATTCATGGAAACTCTATCACACTTGTTCAATTTATGTAGCTCCAATTTCAGATAGCGTGTTGGGCTCGGCGGCACCTTAAAGCGCATGAAATGACGAGTAAAATGCACTATTCAACTTCTATGATAGGGCAATCAGAGACCCGATCAGATCATTTTATATTATTGTTATTATAAGAATTCAGCGAAATTCAATCACATTTGTTCAATTTACGTCGCTCCTATTTCGGATAGCGTATTGAGCTAAGCGGCACCTTAAAACGCATGAAATGACGAGTAAAATGCACTATTAAACTTCCATGATAGGGCAATCAGAGACCTGATTAGATCATTTTATATTATTGTTAATATAAGAATTCAGTTTACTTTTTTCACATTTGTTCAATTTACGTTGCCCGTATTTCAGGTAGCGTATTGGGCTAAGCGGCATCTTCAAGCGCATGAATTTTCGAGTAAAATGCACTACTAAACTTCTAGGATAGGGCAATCAGAGACCCGATTAGATTATCTTATATTATGATTAATATAAGAATTCAGCGTAATTCTATCACATTTGATCAATTTACTTCGCTCGTATTTCAGATAGCGTATTGGGCTAAGCGGCACCTTAAAGCGCACGAAATGACGAGTAAAGTGCACTATTAAAAAGCTAGGGTAGGGCAAACAGAGACCCGACTAGATCATTTTATATTATGGTTAATTTAAGAATTCAGCGAAACTCTATCACCCTTGTTCAATTTACGTCGCTCCTATTTCAGATAGCGTAATGGGGTAGATGGCATCTTAAAGCGCATGAAAAGTCGAGTAAAATGCACTATTAATCTTCTTGGGTAGCGCAAACAGAGACCCGATTAGATCATTTTATATTATGGTTTATTTAAGAATTCAGCGAAACTCCATCACACTTGTTCAATTTACGTAGCTACAATAACAGATAGCGTATTGGGCTAAGCGGCCTATTAAAGCGCATGAAATGACGAGTAAGATGCACTACTAAACTTCTATGATAGGGCAATCAGAGACACGATGCCATCATTTTAAATTATGGTTAATATAAGAATGCTGCGTAATTCTATCACATTTGTTCAATTTACGTCGCTCCTATTTCAGAAAGCGTATTGGGCCAAGCGCCACCTTAAAGCGCATGAAATGACGAGTAACATGCACTACTAAACTTCTCGGATAGAGCAATCAGAGACCCGATTAGGTCATCTTATATTATGATTAATATAAGAATTCAGTGTATTTCTATCACATTTGTTCAATTTACGTCGCACCTATTTCAGATAGCGTATTGGACTAGGCGGCGCCTTAAAGCGCATGAAATGACGAGTAAAATGCACTATTAAACATCTATGATAGGGCAATCAGCGACCCGAATAGATCGTATTATATTATGGTTAATATAAGAATTCTGCGTAATTCTATCACATTTGTTCAATTTATGTCGCCCCTATTTCAGATAGTGTATTGGGCTAGGTGGCATCTTAAAGCGCATGAAATGTCAAGTAAAATGCGCTATTAAACTTCTACGGTAGGGCAAACAGACAGCCGATTAGATCACTTTATATTATGGTGAATATAAGAATTCAGCGAAATTCTATCACATTTGTTCAATTTACGTCGCTCCTATTTCAGACAGCGTATTGGGCTAAGCGGCACCTTAAAGCGCATGAAATGCCGAACAAAATGCACTATTAACCTTCTATGATAGGGTAATCAGAGACCCGATTAGATCATCTTATATTATGGTTAATTTAAGAATTCGTCGTATCTCTATCACATTTGGTCAAGTTACGTAGCTCCTATTTCAGATAGCGTATTGGGCTAGGCGGCACCTCAAAGCGCATGAAATGACGACTAAAATGCACTATTAAACTTCTATGGTAGGGCAATCAGAGACCCGATTAGATTATTTTATATTATGGTTAATATAAGAATTTAGCGTAATTTTATCACATTTGTTCAATTTACGTCGCCCCTATTTCAGATATCGTATTGGGCTAGGTTGCATCATAAAGCGCATGAAATGTCGAGTAAAATGCACAATTAAAATTCTGGGGTAGGGCAAACAGAGGGGCCGATTAGATCAGTTTTTATTATGGTTAATTTAAGAATTCATGGAAACTCTATCACACTTGTTCAACTTATGTAGCTCCAATTTCAGATAGCGTATTGGGCTCGGCGGCACCTTAAAGCGCATGAAATGACGAGTAAAATGCACTATTCAACTTCAATGATAGGGCAATCAGAGACCCGATTAGATCATTTTATATTATTGTTATTATAAGAGTTCAGCGAAATTCTATCACATTTGTTCAATTAACGTCGCTCCTATCTCAAATAGCGTATTGGGCTAAGAGGCACATTAAAGCGCATGAAATGACGAGTAAAATGCACTATTAAACTTCTATGATAGGGCAATCAGAGACCCGATTAGATCATTTTATATTATGGTTAATATAAGAATTCTGCGTAATTCTATCACATTTGTTCAATTTATGTCGCTCCTATTTCAGATAGCGTATTGGGCTAGGCGGAACCTTAAAGCGCATGAAATGTCGAGTAAAATGCACTATTAAGCCTCTATGATAGGGAAATCAGAGACCCGAATAGATCGTATTATATTATGGTTAATATAAGAATTCTGCGTAATTCTATCACGTTTGTTCAATTTACGTATCTCCAATTTCGGATAGCGTATTGCACTAGGCGGCATCTTAAAGCGCATGAAATGACGAGTCAAATGAACTATTAAACTTCTATGATTGGGCAATCAGAGCCCCGAATAGATCGCATTATATTATGGTTAATATAAGAATTCTGCGTAATTTTATCACATTTGTTCAATTTATATCGCACCTATTTCAGATAGCGTATTTGGCTTGACGGCACCATAAATCGCATGAAATGACGAGTAAAATACACTATCAAACTTCTATGATAGGGCAATCAGAGAACCGAATAGATCGTATTATATTATGGTTAATATAAGAATGCAGCGTAATTCTATCACATTTGTTCAATTTACGTGGCTCCTATTTGAGATAGCGTGTTGGGCTAAGCGGTACCTTAAAGCGCATGAAATGACGAGTAAAATGCACTATTAAACTTCTATGATTGGGCAATCAGAGACCCAATTAGATCATTTTATATTATGGTCAATATAAGAATTCTGCGTAATTCTATCACATTTGTTCAATTTACGTCGCTCCTATTTCAGATAGCGTATTGGGCTAGGCGGCACCTTAAAGAGCATGAAATAACGAGTAAAATGCACTGTTCAACTTGTATGATAGTTCAATCAGAGTACCGATTAGATCATCTTATATTATGATTAATATAAGAATTCAGTGTAATTCTATCACATTTGTTCAATTTACGTCGCTCCTATTTCAGATAGCGTATTGCGCTAAACGGCACCTTGAAGCGCATGAAATGGCGAGTAAAATGCACTATTACTCTTCTATGATAGGGCAATCAGAGACCCGGTTAGGTCATCTTATATTATGAATAATATAAGAATTCAGCGTAATTCTATCACATTTGTTCAATTTACGTCGCGCCTGTTTCAGATAGCGTAATGGGCTAGGTGGCATCTTAAAGCGCATGAAATGACGAGTAAAATGCACTATAAAACTTCTATGATAGGGCAATCAGAGACCCGATTAGATCATCTTTTATTATGATACATATAAGGATGCAGCGTAATTCTATCACATTTGTTCAATTTACGTCGCTCCTATTTCAGATCGCGTATTGGGCTAGGCGGCATCTTAAAGCGCGTGGAATGACGAGTAAAATGCACTAATGACCTTCTATAATAGGGCAATCAAAGACCCGATTAGATCATTCTATATTATGTTTAATATAAGAATTCTGCGTAATTCTATCACATTTGTTGAATTTATGTTGCTCCTATTTCAGATAGCGTATTGGGCTAGGCGGCACCTTAAAGCGCATGAAATGATGAGTAAAATGCACTATTAAACATCTATCATAGGTCAATCAGAGACCCGATTACATCATTTTAAATTAAGGTTTATATAAGATTTCTGCGCAATTCTATCACATTTTTTCAATTTACGACGCTCCTATTTCGGATAGCGTATTGGGCGAGGCGGCACCTCAAAGCTCATGAAATATCGAGTAAAATGCACTACTATACTTCTCGGATAGGGGAATCAGAGACCCGATTAGGTCATCTTATATTATGATTAATATAAGCATTCTGCGTAATTCTACCACATTTGTTCAATTTACGTCGCACCTATTACAGATAGCGTATTAGGCTAAGCGGCACCTTAAAGCGCATGAAATGACGAGCAAAATGCACTATTAAACTTCTATGATAGGGCAATCAGAGACCCGTTTAGATCATTTTATATTATTGTTAATATAAGAATTCAGCGTAATTTTATCGCATTTGTTCAATTTACGTCGCCCCTATTTTAGATAGCGTATTGGGCTAGGTGGCATCTTAAAGCGCATGAAATGTCGAGTAAAACGCACTATTAAACTTCTAGAGTAGGGCAAACAGAGACCCGAATAGATCATACTATATTATGGTTAATTTAAGAATTCTGCGTAATTCTATCACATTTGTTCACTTTACGTCGCTCCTACTTCAGATAGCGTATTGGTCTAAGCGGCATCTTAAAGCTTATGAAATGTCGAGTGCAATGCAGTACTAAACTTCTGGGATAGTGCAATGAGAGACCCGATTAGGTCATCTTATATTATGATTTATATAAGAATTTAGTGTAATTCTATCACATTTGTTCAATTTACGTCGCTCCTATTCCAGTTATCGTATTGGTCTAAGCGGCATCTTAAAGCGCATGAAATATCGAGCAAAATGCTCTACTAAACTTCTAGGATAGAACCATCAGCGTCTCGATTAGATCATCTTATATTATGGTTAATTTAAGAATTCAGCATAATTCTATCACATTTGTTGAATTTAGGTAGCTCCGATTTCAGATTGCCTATTGGGCTAAGCGGCTCCTTAAAGCGCATGAAATGGCGAGTAAAATGCACTATTAAACTTCTATGATAGGGCAATCAGAGACCCGATTAGATCATTTTATATTACGGTTAATAAAAGAGATCAGCGTAATTCTATCACAATTGTTCAATTTACGTCGCTCCTATTTCAGATAGCCTACTGGGCTAGGCAGCATCTTAAAGCGCGTGGAATGGCGAGTAAAATGCACTATTAAACTTCTAGGGTAAGGCAAACAGAGACCCGATTAGATCATTTTATAATACGGTTAATATAAGAATTCAGGGTAATTCTATCACATTTGTTCAACTTACGTCGCTCCTATTTCAGGTAGCGCATTGGGCAAAGCGGCATCTCAAAGCACATGAAATGGAGAGTAAAATGCGCCATCAAACTTCTAGGGTAGGGCGAACAGAGACCCGATTAGATCATGTTACATTATGGTTAATATAAGAATTCAGCGAATTTCTACCACATTTGTTCAATTTACGTTGCTCCTATTTCAGATAGCGCATTGGGCTAAGCGGTATCTCAAAGCGCATGAAATGTCGAGTAAAATGCACCATTAACCTTCTAGGGTTAGACGAACAGAGACCCTATTAGATTATTTTACATTATGGTTAATATAAGAATTCAGCGAAATTCTATCACATTTGTTCAATTTACGAAGCTCCTATTTCAGATAGCGAATTGGGCCAGCGGCATCTCAAAGCGTACGAAATGGCGAGCAAAATGCTCTATTAAACTTCTAGGGTAGGGCAAACAGAAACCCGATTAGATCATTTTATATTATGGTTAATTTAAGAATTCACCAAATTCTATCACATTTGTTCAGATTACGTCGCTCCTATTTCAAATAGCGTACTGGGCTGGGCGGCATCTTAAAGCGCGTGGAATGGCGAGTAAGATGCACTATTAATCTTCTATGATAGCGCATTCAGAGACCCGATTAGATCATTCTATATTTTGGTTAATATAAGAATTCAGCGAAATTCTACCACACTTGTCCAATTTACGTCGCTCCTATTTCAGATAGCGTATTTGGCAAAGCGGCATCTCAAAGCACACGAAATGGCGAGTAAAAGGCACTATTAAACTTCTAGGGTAGGGCGAACAGAGACCCGATTAGATCATGTTACATTATGGTTAATATAGGAATTCAGCGAAATTCTACCACATTTGTTCAATTTACGTTGCTCCTATTTCAGATAGCGCATTGTGCTAAGCGCCATCTCAAAGCGCATGAAATGGCGAGTAAAATGCACTAGTAAGCTTCTAGGGTAGGGCGTACAGAGACCCGATTAGATCATTTTATATTATGGTTAATATAAGAATTCTGCGTAATTCTATTACATTTGTTCAATTTACGACGCTCCTATTTCAGATAGTATATTGGGCTAGGCGGCATCTTAAAGCGCGTGGAATGTGGAGTAAAATGCTCTACTAACCTTCTATGACAGGACAATCAGAGACCCGAATAGATCATATTATATTAAGGTTAAT
>CAKAJE020000083.1:0-42871 GCA_916610135.2 Macropis europaea | reverse complement strand
GATCTAATCGGGTCTCTGATAGCCCTATCATAGAAGTTTAATAGTGCATTTTACTCGCCATTCCACGCGCTTTAAGATGCCGGTTAGCCCAATAAGCTATCTGAAATAGGAGCGACGTAAATTGAACAAATGTGATAGAATTTCGCTGAATTCTTATATTAACCAAAATATAAAATGATCTAATCGGGTCTCTGATAGCCCTATCATAGAAGTTTAATAGTGCATTTTACTCGCCATTCCACGCGCTTTAAGATGCCGCCTAGCCCAGTACGCTATCTGAAATAGGAGCGACGTAAATTGAACAAATGTGATAGAATTTGGCTGAATTCTTAAATTAACCATAATATAAAATGATCTAATCGGTTCTCTGTTTGCCCTACCCTAGAAGTTAAATAGTGCATTTCACTCGTCATTTCATGCGCTTTGAGATGCCGCTTAGCCCAATAAGCTATCTGAAATAGGAGCGACGTAAATTGAACAAATGTGATAGACTTACGCTGAATTCTTATATTAACCGTATATGATATAAAATGATCTAATCGGGTCTCTGTTTGCCCTACCCCTAGAAGTATAACAGTGCATTTTACTCGCCATTTCATGGGCTTTGAGATGCTGCTTAGCCCAATACGCTATCTGAAATAGGAGCGACGTAAATTGAACAAATGTGATAGAATTTCCCTGAATACTTATATTAACCAAAATATAAAATGATCTAATCGGGTCTCTGATTGCCCTATCATAGAAGTTTAATAGTACATTTTACTCGCCAATCCACGCGCTTTAAGATTCCGCCTAGCCCAGTACGCTATCTGAAATAGGAGCGACGTAAATTGAACAAATGTGATAGAATTTGGCTGAATTCTTAAATTAACCATAATATAAAATGATATAATCGGGTCTCTGTTTGCCCTACCCTAGAAGTTTAATAGTGCATTTTACTCGCCATTTCATGCGCTTTGAGGTGGCGCTTAGCCCAATACGCTATCTGAAATAGAAGCGACGTAAATTGAACGAATGTGATAGAATTTGGCTGAATTCTTAAATTAACCATAATATAAAATGATCTAATCGGGTCTCTGTTCGCCCTACCCTAGAAGTTTAATAGTGCATTTCACTCGCACTTTCATGCGCTTTGAGATGGCGCTTAGCCCAATACGCTATCTGAAATAGGAGCGACGTAAATTAAACAAATGTGATAGAATTTCCCTGAATTCTTATATTAACCTTAATGTAAAATGATCTAATCGGGCCTTTGTTCGCCCTACCCTAGAAGTTTAGCAGTGCATTTTACTCGCCATTTCATGCGCTTTGAGATGCCGCTTAGCCCAATACGATATCTGCAATAGGAGCGACGTCAATTGATCAAATGTGTTAGAATTTGGCTGAATTCTCAAATTAACCATAATATAAAATGATCTAATCGGGTCTCTGTTTGCCCTACCCTAGAAGTTTAATAGTGCATTTTACTCGCCATTTCATGCGCTTTGAGATGGCGCTTAGACCAATACGCTATCTGAAATAGAAGCGACGTAAATTGAACGAATGTGATAGAATTTCGCAGGATTCTTATATTAACCAAAATATAAAATGATCTAATCGGGTCTCTGATAGCCCTATCATAGAAGTTTAATAGTGCATTTACTCGCCATTCCACGCGCTTTAAGATGCCGCCTAGCCCAGTACGCTATCTCAAATAGGAGCGACGTAAGTTGAACAAATGTGATAGAATTACGCTGAATTCTTATATTAACCGTAATATAAAATGATCTAATATCGGGTCTCTGTTTGCCTTATCCTAGAAGTTTAATAGTGCATTTTACTCGCCATTTCATGCGCATTGAGATGCCGCTTAGCTCAATACGCTATCTGAAATAGGAGCGACGTAAATTGAACAAATATGATAGAGTTTCGCTGAATTCTTAAATTAACCATAATATAGAATGATCTTATCCGGTCTCTGTTTGCCCTACCCTAGAAGTTTAATAGGGCATTCTACTCGCCATTTCGTGCGCTTTCAGATGCCGCTTAGCCCAATATGCTATCTGAAATATGAGCGACGTAAATTGAACAAATGTGATAGAATTTCGCTGAATTCTTATATTAACCTTAATGTAAAATGATCTAATCGGGTCTCTGATTGCCCTATCATAGAAGTTTAATAGTGCATTTAGCTCGCCTTTCCACACGCTTTAAGACGCCGCCTAGCCCAGTACGCTACCTGAAATTGGAGCGACGTAAATTGAACAAATGTGATAGAATTTCGCTGAATTCTTAAATTAACCATAATATAAAATGATCTAATCGGGTCTCTGTTTGCCCTACCCCAGAAGTTTAATAGTGCATTTTACTCGCCATTTCATGCGCTTTGAGATGGCGCTTAGCCCAATACGCTATCTGAAATAGAAGCGACGTAAATTGAACGAATGTGATAGAATTTCGCTGGATTCTTATATTAACCAAAATATAAAATGATCTAATCGGGTCTCTGATAGCCCTATCATAGAAGTTTAATAGTGCATTTTACTCGCCATTCCACGCGCTTTAAGATGCCGCCTAGCCCAGTACGCTATCTGAAATAGGAGCGACGTAAGTTGAACAAATGTGATAGAATTACGCTGAATTCTTATATTAACCGTAATATAAAATCATCTAAGCGGTTCTCTGTTCGCCCTACCCTAGAAGTTTAATAGTGCCTTTCACTCGTCATTTCGTGCGCTTTGAGATGGCGCTTAGCCCAATACGCTATCTGAAATATGAGCGACGTAAATTGAACAAACGTGATAGAATTTGGCTGAATTCTTAAATTAACCATAATATAAAATCATCTTATCGGGTCTCTGTTTGCCCTACCCTAGAAGTTTAATAGTGCATTTTACTCTCCATTTCTTGCGCTTTAAGATGCCGCCGAGCCCAGTACGCTATCTGAAGTAGGAGCGACGTAAGTTGAACAAATGTGATAGAATTACGCTATATTCTTATATTAACCGTAATATAAAATCATCTAATCGGTTCTCTGTTCGCCCTACCCTAGAAGTTTAATAGTGCCATTCACTCGTCATTTCGTGCGCTTTGAGATGCCGCTTAGCCCAATACGCTATCTGAAATAGGAGCGACGTAAATTGAACAATTGTGATAGAATTTCGCTGAATTCTTATATTAACCAAAATATAAAATGATCTAGTCGGGTCTCTGATTGCCCTGTCATAGAAGTTTAATAGTGCATTTTGATCGCCATTCCACGCGCTTTAAGATGCCGCCTAACCCAGTACGCTATTTGAAATTGGAGCGACGTAAATAGAACAAATGTGACAGAATTTTGCTGACATCTTAAATTAACCATAATATAAAATGATCTAATCGGGTCTCTGTTTGCCCTACCCTAGAAGTTTAATAGTGCATTTTACTCGCCATTTCATGCGCTTTGAGATGGCGCTTAGCCCAATACGCTATCTGAAATAGGAGCGACGTAAATTGAACAAACGCGATAGAATTTGGCTGAATTCTTAAATTAACCATAATATAAAATCATCTTATCGGGTCTCTGTTTGCCCTACCCTACAAGTTTAGCAGTGCATTTTACTCGCCATTTCATGCGCTTTGAGATGACGCTTAGCCGAATACGCTATCTGAAATAGGAGCGACGTAAATTGAACAAATGTGATAGAATTTCCCTGAATTCTTATATTAACCAAAATATAAAATGATGTAATCGGGTCTCTGATTGCTCTATCATAGAACTTTAATAGTGCATTCTACTCGCCAATCCACGCGCTTTAAGATTCCGCCTATCCCGGTACGCTATCTGAAATAGGAGCGACGTAAATTGATCAAATGTGATAGAATTTGGCTGAATTCTTAAATTAACCATAATATAAAATGATCTAATCGGGTCTCTGTTTGCCCTACCCTAGAAGTTTAATAGTGCATTTTACTCGCCATTTCATGCGCTTTGAGATGCCGCTTAGCCCAATACGCTATCTGAAATAGGAGCGACGTAAATTGAACAAACGTGATAGAATTTGGCTGAATTCTTAAATTAACCATAATATAAAATCATCTTATCGGGTCTCCGTTTGCCCTACCCTAGAAGTTTAATAGTGCATTTTACTCGCCATTTCTTGCGCTTTAAGATGCCGCCGAGCCCAGTACGCTATCTGAAGTAGGAGCGACGTAAGTTGAACAAATGTGATAGAATTACGCTGAATTCTTATATTAACCGTAATATAAATCATCTAATCGGTTCTCTGTTCGCCCTACCCTAGAAGTTTAATAGTGCCTTTCACTCGTCATTTCGTGCGCTTTGAGATGCCGCTTAGCCCAATACGCTATCTGAAATAGGAGCGACGTAAATTGAACAATTGTGATAGAATTTCGCTGAATTCTTATATTAACCAAAATATAAAATGATCTAGTCGGGTCTCTGATTGCCCTATCATAGAAGTTTAATAGTGCATTTTGATCGCCATTCCACGCGCTTTAAGATGCCGCCTAACCCAGTACGCTATTTGAAATTGGAGCGCCGTCAATAGAACAAATGTGACAGAATTTTGCTGACATCTTAAATTAACCATAATATAAAATGATCTAATCGGGTCTCTGTTTGCCATACCCTAGAAGTTTAATAGTGCATTTTAGTCGCCATTTCATGCGCTTTGAGATGGCGCTTAGCCCAATACGTTATCTGAAATAGGAGCGACGTAAATTGAACAAACGCGATAGAATTTGGCTGAATTCTTAAATTAACCATAATATAAAATCATCTTATCGGGTCTCTGTTTGCCCTACCCTACAAGTTTAGCAGTGCATTTTACTCGCCATTTCATGCGCTTTGAGATGACGCTTAGCCGAATACGCTATCTGAAATAGGAGCGACGTAAATTGAACAAATGTGATAGAATTTCCCTGAATTCTTATATTAACCAAAATATAAAATGATGTAATCGGGTCTCTGATTGCCCTATCATAGAACTTTAATAGTGCATTCTACTCGCCAATCCACGCGCTTTAAGATTCCGCCTATCCCGGTACGCTATCTGAAATAGGAGCGACGTAAATTGATCAAATGTGATAGATTTTGGCTGAATTCTTAAATTAACCATAATATAAAATGATCTAATCGGGTCTCTGTTTGCCTACCCTAGAAGTTTAATAGTGCATTTTACTCGCCATTTCATGCGCTTTGAGATGCCGCTTAGCCCAATACGCTATCTGAAATAGGAGCGACGTAAATTGAACAAACGTGATAGAATTTGGCTGAATTCTTAAATTAACCATAATATAAAATCATCTTATCGGGTCAATATAAAATGATCTAATCGGGTCTCTGTTTGCCCTACCCTAGAAGTTTAATAGTGCATTTTACTCGCCATTTCTTGCGCTTTAAGATGCCGCCGAGCCCAGTACGCTATCTGAAGTAGGAGCGACGTAAGTTGAACAAATGTGATAGAATTACGCTGAATTCTTAAATTAACCGTAATATAAAATCATCTAATCGGTTCTCTGTTCGCCCTACCCTAGAAGTTTAATAGTGCCTTTCACTCGTCATTTCGTGCGCTTTGAGATGCCGCTTAGCCCAATACGCTATCTGAAGTAGGAGCGACGTAAATTGAACAATTGTGATAGAATTTCGCTGAATTCTTATATTAACCAAAATATAAAATGATCTAGTCGGGTCTCTGATTGCCCTATCATAGAAGTTTAATAGTGCATTTTGATCGCCATTCACGCGCTTTAAGATGCCGCCTAACCCAGTACGCTATTTGAAATTGGAGCGACGTAAATAGAACAAATGTGACAGAATTTTGCTGACATCTTAAATTAACCATAATATAAAATGATCTAATCGGGTCTCTGTTTGCCATACCCTAGAAGTTTAATAGTGCATTTTAGTCGCCATTTCATGCGCTTGAGATGGCGCTTAGCCCAATACGCTATCTGAAATAGGAGCGACGTAAATTGAACAAACGTGATAGAATTTGGCTGAATTCTTAAATTAACCATAATATAAAATCATCTTATCGGGTCTCTGTTTGCCCTACCCTAGAAGTTTAATAGTGCATTTTACTCGCCATTTCTTGCGCTTTAAGATGCCGCCGAGCCCAGTACGCTATCTGAAGTAGGAGCGACGTAAGTTGAACAAATGTGATAGAATTACGCTATATTCTTATATTAACCGTAATATAAAATCATCTAATCGGTTCTCTGTTCGCCCTACCCTAGAAGTTTAATAGTGCCTTTCACTCGTCATTTCGTGCGCTTTGAGATGCCGCTTAGCCCAATACGCTATCTGAAATAGGAGCGACGTAAGTTGAACAAATGTGATAGAATTACGCTGCATTCTTATATTAACCGTAATATAAAATGACCTAATCGGGTCTCTGTTTGCATTGTCCTAGAAGTTTAATAGTGTATTTTACTCGCCATTTCATGCGCATTGAGATGCCGCATAGCCCAATACGCTATCTGAAATAGGAGCGACGTAAATTGAACAAATATGGTAGAGTTTCTCTGAATTCTTAAATTAACCATAATATAAAATCATCTTATCGGTTCTCTGTTTGCCCCACCCTAGAAGTTTAATAGTGCATTTTACTCGCCATTTCTTGCGCTTTAAGATGCCGCCGAGCCCAGTTCGCTATCTGAAGTAGGAGCGACGTAAATTGAACAATTGTGATAGAATTTCGCTGAATTCTTATATTAACCAAAATATAAAATGATCTTGTCGGGTCTCTGATTGCCCTATCATAGAAGTTTAATAGTGCATTTTGATCGCCATTCCACGCGCTTTAAGATGCCGCCTAGCCCAGTACGCTATCTGAAATTGGAGCGACGTCAATTGAACAAATGTGACAGAATTTTGCTGACATCTTAAATTAACCATAATATAAAATGATCTAATCGGGTCTCTGTTTGCCCTACCCTACAAGTTTAGCAGTGCATTTTACTCGCCATTTCATGCGCTTTGAGATGCCGCTTAGCCCAATACGCTATCTGAAATAGGAGCGACGTAAATTGAACAAATGTGATAGAATTTCCCAGAATTCTTATATTAACCAAAATATAAAATGATCTAATCGGGTCTCTGATTGCCCTATCATAGAACTTTAATAGTGCATTCTACTCGCCAATCCACGCGCTTTAAGATTCCGCCTAGCCCAGTACGCTATCTGAAATAGGAGCGACGTAAATTGATCAAATGTGATAGAATTTGGCTGAATTCTTAAATTAACCATAATATAAAATGATCTAATCGGGTCTCTGTTTGCCCTACCCTAGAAGTTTAATAGTGCATTTTACTCGCCATTTCATGCGCTTTGAGATGCCGCTTAGCCCAATACGCTATCTGAAATAGGAGCGACGTAAATTGAACAAACGTGATAGAATTTGGCTGAATTCTTAAATTAACCATAATATAAAATCATCTTATCGTGTCTCTGTTTGCCCTACCCTAGATGTTTAATAGTGCATTTTACTCGCCATTTCTTGCGCTTTAAGATGCCGCCGAGCCCAGTACGCTATCTGAAGTAGGAGCGACGTAAGTTGAACAAATGTGATAGAATTACGCTGAATTCTTATATTAACCGTAATATAAAATCATCTAAGAGGTTCTCTGTTCGCCCTACCCTAGAAGTTTAATAGTGCCTTTCACTCGTCATTTCGTGCGCTTTGAGATGCCGCTTAGCCCAATACGCTATCTGGAATAGGAGCGACGTAAATTGAACAATTGTGATAGAATTTCGCTGAATTCTTATATTAACCAAAATATAAAATGATCTAGTCGGGTCTCTGATTGCCCTATCATAGAAGTTTAATAGTGCATTTTGATCGCCATTCCACGCGCTTTAAGATGCCGCCTAACCCAGTACGCTATTTGAAATTGGAGCGACGTAAATAGAACAAATGTGACAGAATTTTGCTGACATCTTAAATTAACCATAATATAAAATGATCTAATCGGGTCTCTGTTTACCCTACCCTAGAAGTTTAATAGTGCATTTTACTCGCCATTTCATGCGCTTTGAGATTGCGCTTAGCCCAATACGCTATCTGAAATAGGAGCGACGTAAATTGAACAAACGTGATAGAATTTGGCTGAATTCTTAAATTAACCATAATATAAAATCATCTTATCGGGTCCCTGTTTGCCCTACCCTAGAAGTTTAATAGAGCATTTTACTCGCCATTTCTTGCGCTTTAAGATGCCGCCGAGCCCAGTACGCTATCTGAAGTAGGAGCGACGTAAGTTGAACAAATGTGATAGAATTACGCTATATTCTTACATTAACCGTAATATAAAATCATCTAATCGGTTCTCTGTTCGCCCTACCCTAGAAGTTTAATAGTGCCTTTCACTCGTCATTTCGTGCGCTTTGAGATGCCGCTTAGCCCAATACGCTATCTGAAATAGGAGCGACGTAAGATGAACAAATGTGATAGAATTACGCTGCATTCTTATATTAACCGTAATATAAAATGACCTAATCGGGTCTCTGTTTGCATTGTCCTAGAAGTTTAATAGTGCATTTTACTCGCCATTTCATGCGCATTGAGATGCCGCATAGCCCAATACGCTATCTGAAATAGGAGCGACGTAAATTGAACAAATATGGTAAAGTTTCTCTGAATTCTTAAATTAACCATAATATAAAATCATCTTATCGGGTCTCTGTTTGCCCCACCCTAGAAGTTTAATAGTGCATTTTACTCGCCATTTCTTGTGCTTTAAGATGCCGCCGAGCCCAGTTCGCTATCTGAAGTAGGAGCGACGTAAATTGAACAATTGTGATAGAATTTCGCTGAATTCTTATATTAACCAAAATATAAAATGATCTTGTCGGGTCTCTGATTGCCCTATCATAGAAGTTTAATAGTGCATTTTGATCGCCATTCCACGCGCTTTAAGATGCCGCCTAGCCCAGTACGCTATCTGAAATTGGAGCGACGTAAATTGAACAAATGTGACAGAATTTTGCTGACATCTTAAATTAACCATAATATAAAATGATCTAATCGGGTCTCTGTTTGCCCTACCCTACAAGTTTAGCAGTGCATTTTACTCGCCATTTCATGCGCTTTGTGATGCCGCTTAGCCCAATACGCTATCTGAAATAGGAGCGACGTAAATTGAACAAATGTGATAGAATTTCCCTGAATTCTTATATTAACCAAAATATAAAATGATCTAATCGGGTCTCTGATTGCCCTATCATAGAACTTTAATAGTGCATTCTACTCGCCAATCCACGCGCTTTAAGATTCCGCCTAGCCCAGTACGCTATCTGAAATAGGAGCGGCGTAAATTGATCAAATGTGATAGAATTTGGCTGAATTCTTAAATTAACCATAATATAAAATGATCTAATCGGGTCTCTGTTTGCCCTACCCTAGAAGTTTAATAGTGCATTTTACTCGCCATTTCATGCGCTTTGAGATGCCGCTTAGCCCAATACGCTATCTGAAATAGGAGCGACGTAAATTGAACAAACGGGATAGAATTTGGCTGAATTCTTAAATTAACCATAATATAAAATCATCTTATCGGGTCTCTGTTTGCCCTACCCTAGATGTTTAATAGTGCATTTTACTCGCCATTTCTTGCGCTTTAAGATGCCGCCGAGCCCAGTACGCTATCTGAAGTAGGAGCGACGTAAGTTGAACAAATGTGATAGAATTACGCTATATTCTTATGTTAACCGTAATATAAAATCATCTAATCGGTTCTCTGTTCGCCCTACCCTAGAAGTTTAATAGTGCCTTTCACTCGTCATTTCGTGCGCTTTGAGATGCCGCTTAGCCCAATACGCTATCTGAAATAGGAGCGACGTAAATTGAACAATTGTGATAGAATTTCGCTGAATTCTTATATTAACCAAAATATAAAATGATCTAGTCGGGTCTCTGATTGCCCTATCATAGAAGTTTAATAGTGCATTTTGATCGCCATTCCACGCGCTTTAAGATGCCGCCTAACCCAGTACGCTATTTGAAATTGGAGCGATGTAAATAGAACAAATGTGACAGAATTTCGCTGACATCTTAAATTAACCATAATATAAAATGATCTAATCGGGTCTCTGTTTGCCCTACCCTAGAAGTTTAATAGTGCATTTTACTCGCCATTTCATGCGCTTTGAGATGGCGCTTAGCCCAATACGCTATCTGAAATAGGAGCGACGTAAATTGAACAAACGCGATAGAATTTGGCTGAATCCTTAAATTAACCATAATATAAAATCATCTTATCGGGTCTCTGTTTGCCCTACCCTAGAAGTTTAATAGTGCATTTTACTCGCCATTTCTTGCGCTTTAAGATGCCGCCGAGCCCAGTACGCTATCTGAAGTAGGAGCGACGTAAGTTGAACAAATGTGATAGAATTACGCTATATTCTTATATTAACCGTAATATAAAATCATCTAATCGGTTCTCTGTTCGCCCTACCCTAGAAGTTTAATAGTGCCTTTCACTCGTCATTTCGTGCGCTTTGAGATGCCGCTTAGCCCAATACGCTATCTGAAATAGGAGCGACGTAAGTTGAACAAATGTGATAGAATTACGCTGCATTCTTATATTAACCGTAATATAAAATGACCTAATCGGGTCTCTGTTTGCATTGTCCTAGAAGTTTAATAGTGCATTTTACTCGCCATTTCATGCGCATTGAGATGCCGCTTAGCCCAATACACTATCTGAAATAGGAGCGACGTAAATTGAATAAATATGATAGAGTTTCGCTGAATTCTTAAATTAACCATAATATAAAATGATCTAATCGGGTCTCTGTTTGCCTTACCCTAGAAGTTTAATAGTGCATTTTACTCGCCATTTCATGCTATTTGAGATGCCGCTTAGCCCAATACGCTATCTGAAATAGGAGCGACGTAAATTGCACAAATGTGATAGAATTTCCCTGAAATCTTATATTAAACAAAATATAAAATGATCTAAACGGGACTCTGATTGCCCTATCATAGAAGTTTAGTAGTGCATTTTACTCGCCCTTCCACGTGCTTTAAGATGCCGCCTAGCCCAGTACACTATCTGAAATAGGAGCGACGTATGTTGAACAAATGTGATAGAATTACGCTGAATTCTTATATTAACCGTAATATAAAATGATCTAATCGGGTTTCTGTTCGCCCTACCCTAGAAGATTACTAGTGCATTTCACTCGTCATTTCATGCGTTTTGAGATGCCACTTAGCCCAATACGCTATCTGCAATAGGAGCGACGTAAATTGAACAAATGTGATAGAATTTGGCTGAATTCTTAAATTAAACATAATATAAAATGATCTAATCGGGTCTCTGTTTGCCCTACCCTAGAAGTTTAACAGTGCATTTTACTCGCCATTTCATGCGCTTTGAGATGCCGCTTAGCCCAATACGCTATCTGAAATAGGAGCGACGTAAATTGAACAAATGTGATAGAATTTCCCTGAATACTTATATTAACCTTAATGTAAAATGATCTAATCGGGTCTCTGTTCGCCCTACCCTAGAAGTTTAATAGTGCATTCCACTCGCCATTTCATGCGCTTTGAGATGCCGCTTAGCCCAATACGCTATCTGAAATAGGAGCGACGTAAATAGAACAATTGTGATAGAATTTCGCTGAATTCTTATATTAACCAAAATATAAAATGATCTAATCGGGTCTCTGATTGCCCTATCATAGAAGTTTAATAGTGCATTTTACTCGCCAATCCACGCGCTTTAAGATTCCGCCTAGCCCAGTACGTTATCTGAAATAGGAGCGACGTAAATTGAACAAATGTGATAGAATTTGGCTGAATTCTTAAATTAACCATAATATAAAATGATCTAATCGGGTCTCTGTTTGCCCTACCCTAGAAGTTTAATAGTGCATTTTACTCGCCATTTCATGCGCTTTGAGATGCCGCCTAGCCCAGTACGCTATCTGAAATAGGAGCGACGTAAGTTGAACAAATGTGATAGAATTACGCTGAACTCTTATATTAACCGTAATATAAAATGATCTAATCGGGTCTCTGTTTGCATTATCCTAGAAGCTTAATAGTGCATTTTACTCTCCATTTCATGCGCTTTGAGATGACGCTTAGCCCAATACGCTATCTGAAATGGGAGCGACGTAAATTGAACAAATGTGATAGAATTTCCCTGAATTCTTATATTAACCAAAATATAAAATGATCTAATCGGGTCTCTGATTGCCCTATCATAGAACTTTAATAGTGCATTCTACTCGCCAATCCACGCGCTTTAAGATTCCGCCTAGCCCGGTACGCTATCTGAAATAGGAGCGACGTAAATTGATCAAATGTGATAGAATTTGGCTGAATTCTTAAATTAACCATAATATAAAATGATCTAATCGCGTCTCTGTTTGCCATACCCTAGAAGTTTAATAGTGCATTTTACTCGCCATTTCATGCGCTTTGAGATGCCGCTTAGCCCAATACGCTATCTGAAATAGGAGCGACGTAAATTGAACAAACGTGATAGAATTTGGCTGAATTCTTAAATTAACCATAATATAAAATCATCTTATCGGGTCTCTGTTTGCCCTACCCTAGAAGTTTAATAGTGCATTTTACTCTCCATTTCTTGCGCTTTAAGATGCCGCCGAGCCCAGTACGCTATCTGAAGTAGGAGCGACGTAAGTTGAACAAATGTGATAGAATTACGCTATATTCTTATATTAACCGTAATATAAAATCATCTAATCGGTTCTCTGTTCGCCCTACCCTAGAAGTTTAATAGTGCCTTTCACTCGTCATTTCGTGCGCTTTGAGATGCCGCTTAGCCGAATACGCTATCTGAAATAGGAGCGACGTAAGTTGAACAAATGTGATAGAATTACGCTGCATTCTTATATTAACCGTAATATAAAATGACCTAATCGGGTCTCTGTTTGCATTGTCCTAGAAGTTTAATAGTGCATTTTACTCGCCATTTCATGCGCTTTGAGATGGCGCTTAGCCCAATACGCTATCTGAAATAGGAGCGACGTAAATTGAACAAACGTGATAGAATTTGGCTGAATTCTTAAATTAACCATAATATAAAATCATCTTATCGGGTCTCTGTTTGCCCTACCCTAGAAGTTAAATAGTGCATTTCACTCGTCATTTCATGCGCTTTGAGATGCCGCTTAGCCCAATAAGCTATCTGAAATATCAGCGACGTAAATTGAACAAATGTGATAGAATTTCCCTGAAATCTTATATTAAACAAAATATAAAATGATCTAAACGGGACTCTGATTGCCCTATCATAGAAGTTTAGTAGTGCATTTTACTCGCCCTTCCACGTGCTTTAAGATGCCGCCTAGCCCAGTACACTATCTGAAATAGGAGCGACGTAAATTGAACAAATGTGATAGAATTTTTCTGAATTCTTAAATTAACCATAATATGAAATGATCTAATCGGGTCTCCGTTTGCCCTACCCTAGAAGTTTAATAGTGCATTTTACTCGCCATTTCTTGCGGTTTGAGATGCCGCTTTGCCCAATAAGCTATCTGAAATAGGAGCGACGTAAATTGAACAAATGTGAGAGAATTTCGCTGAATTCTTATATTGACCTTAATGTAAAATGCTCTATTCGGGTCTCTGTTCGCCCTACCCTTGAAGATTAATAGTGCATTTCACTCGTCATTTCATGCGCTTTGAGATGCCGCTTAGCCCAATACGCTATCTGAAATATCAGCGACGTAAATTGAACAAATGTGATAGAATTTTTCTGAATACTTAAATAAACCATAATATGAAAAGATCTAATCGGGTCTCTGTTTGCCCTACCCTAGAAGTTTAACAGTGCATTTTACTCGCCATTTCATGCTCTTTGAGATGCCGCTTAGCCCAATACGCTATCTGAAATAGGAGCGACGTAAATTGAACAAATGTGATAGAATCTCCCAGAATACTTATATTAACCTTAATGTAAAATGATGTAATCGGGTCTCTGTTCGCCCTACCCTAGAAGTGTAATAGTGCATTTCACTCGCCATTTCACGCGCTTTGAGATGCCGCTTAGCCCAATACGCTATCTGAAATAGGAGCGACGTAAATAGAACAATTGTGATAGAATTTCGCTGAATTCATATATTAACCAAAATATAAAATGATCTATTCGGGTCTCTGATTGCCCTATCATAGAAGTTTAATAGTGCATTTTACTCGCCAATCCACGCGCTTTAAGATGCCGGTTAGCCCAATAAGCTATCTGAAATAGGAGCGACGTAAATTGAACAAATGTGATAGAATTTCGCTGAATTCTTATATTAACCAAAATATAAAATGATCTAATCGGTTCTCTGTTTGCCCTACCCTAGAAGTTAAATAGTGCATTTCACTCGTCATTTCATGCGCTTTGAGATGCCGCTTAGCCCAATAAGCTATCTGAAATAGGAGCGACGTAAATTGAACAAATGTGATAGACACGCTGAATTCTTATATTAACCGTATATGATATAAAATGATCTAATCGGGTCTCTGTTTGCCCTACCCTAGAAGTATAACAGTGCATTTTACTCGCCATTTCATGGGCTTTGAGATGCTGCCTAGCCCAGTACGCTATCTGAAATAGGAGCGACGTAAATTGAACAAATGTGATAGAATTTGGCTGAATTCTTAAATTAACCATAATATAAAATGATCTAATCGGGTCTCTGTTTGCCCTACCCTAGAAGTTTAATAGTGCATTTTACTCGCCATTTCTTGCGCCTTGAGATGCCGCTTTGCCCAATAAGCTATCTGAAATAGGAGCGACGTAAATTGAACAAATGTGAGAGAATTTCGCTGAATTCTTATATTAACCTTAATGTAAAATGTTCTAATCGGGTCTCTGTTCGAACTACCCTTGAAGATTAATAGTGCATTTCACTCGTCATTTCATGCGCTTTGAGATGCCGCTTAGCCCAATACGCTATCTGAAATAGGAGCGACGTAAGTTGAACAAATGTGATAGAATTTCGCTGAATTCTTATAGTAACCAAAATATAAAATGATCTAATCGGGTCTCTGATAGCCCTATCAGAGAAGTTTAATAGTGCATTTGACTCGACAATCCACGCGCTTTAAGATGCCGCCTAGCCCAGTACGCTATCTGAAATAGGAGCGACGTAAATTGAACAAATGTGATAGAATTTGGCTGAATTCTTAAATTAACCATAATATAAAATGATTTAATCGGGTCTCTGTTTGCCCTACCCTAGAAGTTTAATAGTGCATTTTACTCGCCATTTCATGCGCTTTGAGGTGGCGCTTAGCCCAATACGCTATCTGAAATAGAAGCGACGTAAATTGAACGAATGTGATAGAATTTCGCTGGATTCTTATATTAACCAAAATATAAAATGATCTAATCGGGTCTCTGATAGCCCTATCATAGAAGTTTAATAGTGCATTTTACTCGCCATTCCACACGCATTAAGATGCCGCCTAGCCCAGTACGCTATCTGAAATAGGAGCGACGTAAGTTGAACAAATGTGATAGAATTACGCTGAATTCTTATATTAACCGTAATATAAAATGATATAATCGGGTCTCTGTTTGCCTTATCCTAGAAGTTTAATAGTGCATTTTACTCGCCATTTCATGCGCATTGAGATGGCGCTTAGCCCAATACGCTATTTCAAATAGGAGCGACGTAAATTGAACAAATATGATAGAGTTTCGCTGAATTCTTAAATTAACCATAATATAAAATCATTTTATCCGGTCTCTGTTTGCCCTACCCTAGAAGTTTAATAGTGCATTTTACTCGCCATTTCTTGCGCTTTGAGATGCCGCTTAGCCCAATACGCTATCTGAAATAGGAGCGACGTAAATAGAACAATTGTGATAGAATTTCGCTGAATTCATATATTAACCAAAATATAAAATGATCTATTCGGGTCTCTGATTGCCCTATCATAGAAGTTTAATAGTGCATTTTACTCGCCAATCCACGCGCTTTAAGATGCCGGTTAGCCCAATAAGCTATCTGAAATAGGAGCGACGTAAATTGAACAAATGTGATAGAATTTCGCTGAATTCTTATATTAACCAAAATATAAAATGATCTAATCGGGTCTCTGATAGCCCTATCATAGAAGTTTAATAGTGCATTTTACTCGCCATTCCACGCGCTTTAAGATGCCGCCTAGCCCAGTACGCTATCTGAAATAGGAGCGACGTAAATTGAACAAATGTGATAGAATTTGGCTGAATTCTTAAATTAACCATAATATAAAATGATCTAATCGGTTCTCTGTTTGCCCTACCCTAGAAGTTAAATAGTGCATTTCACTCGTCATTTCATGCGCTTTGAGATGCCGCTTAGCCCAATAAGCTATCTGAAATAGGAGCGACGTAAATTGAACAAATGTGATAGACTTACGCTGAATTCTTATATTAACCGTATATGATATAAAATGATCTAATCGGGTCTCTGTTTGCCCTACCCTAGAAGTATAACAGTGCATTTTACTCGCCATTTCATGGGCTTTGAGATGCTGCTTAGCCCAATACGCTATCTGAAATAGGAGCGACGTAAATTGAACAAATGTGATAGAATTTCCCTGAATACTTATATTAACCAAAATATAAAATGATCTAATCGGGTCTCTGATTGCCCTATCATAGAAGTTTAATAGTGCATTTTACTCGCCAATCCACGCGCTTTAAGATTCCGCCTAGCTCAGTACGCTATCTGAAATAGGAGCGACGTAAATTGAACAAATGTGATAGAATTTGGCTGAATTCTTAAATTAACCATAATATAAAATGATATAATCGGGTCTCTGTTTGCCCTACCCTAGAAGTTTAATAGTGCATTTTACTCGCCATTTCATGCGCTTTGAGGTGGCGCTTAGCCCAATACGCTATCTGAAATAGAAGCGACGTAAATTGAACGAATGTGATAGAATTTGGCTGAATTCTTAAATTAACCATAATATAAAATGATCTAATCGGGTCTCTGTTCGCCCTACCCTAGAAGTTTAATAGTGCATTTCACTCGCAATTTCATGCGCTTTGTGATGGCGCTTAGCCCAATACGCTATTTGAAATAGGAGCGACGTAAATTAAACAAAAGTGATAGAATTTCCCTGAATTCTTATATTAACCTTAATGTAAAATGATCTAATCGGGCCTTTGTTCGCCCTACCCTAGAAGTTTAGCAGTGCATTTTACTCGCCATTTCATGCGCTTTGAGATGCCGCTTAGCCCAATACGATATCTGCAATAGGAGCGACGTAAATTGATCAAATGTGTTAGAATTTGGCTGAATTCTCAAATTAACTATAATATAAAATGATCTAATCGGGTCTCTGTTTGCACTACCCTAGAAGTTTAATAGTGCATTCTACTCGCCATTTCATGCGCTTTGAGATGCCGCTTAGCCCAATACGCTATCTGAAATATGAGCGACGTAAATTGAACAAATGTGATAGAATTTCCCTGAAATCTTATATTAAACAAAATATAAAATGATCTAATCGGGTCTGTGAATGCCCTATCATAGAAGCTTAATAGTGCATTTTACTCGCCATTCCACGCGGATTAAGATGCCCGCCAGCCCAGTACGCTATCTGAAATAGGAGCGACGTAACTTGAACAAATGTGATAGAATTACGCTGCATACTTATATTAACCGTAATATAAAATGATCTAACCGGGTATCTGTTTGCCCTATCCTAGAAGTTTAATAGTGCATTATACTCGCCATTTCATGCGCTTCGAGATGCCGCTTAGCTCAATACGCTATCTGAAATAGGAGCGACGAAAGTTGAACAAATGTGATAGAATTTCGCTGAATTATTTTATTAACCAGAATGTAAAATGATCTAATCTGGTCTCTGTTCGCCCTACCATAGAAGTCTTATAGTGCATTTCACTCGCCATTTCATGCGCTTTGAGATGCCGCTTAGCCCACTACGCTATCTGAAATAGGAGCGACCTAAATTGAGCGAATGTCATATAATTTTGCTGAATTCTTAAATTAACCATAATATAAAATGATCTAATCGGGTCTCTGCTTGCCCTACCCTAGAAGTTTAAGAGTGCATTTTACTCGTCATTTCATGCGCTTTGAGATGCCGCTTTGCCCAATACGCTATCTGAAATAGGAGCGACGTAAATTGAACGAATGTGATAGAATTTCGCTCAATTCTTAAATTAACCATAATATAAAATGATCTAATCGGGTCTCTGTTTGCCCTACCCTAGAAGTTTAATAGTGCATTTTACTCGTCATTTCATGCGCTTTGAGATGCCGCTTTGCCCAATACGCTATCTGAAATAGGAGCGACGTAAATTGAACAAATGTGATAGAATTTCCGTGAATTCTTATATTAACCTTAATGTAAAATGATCCAATCGGGTCTCTGTTCGCCCTACCATAGAAGTCTAATAGTGCATTTCACTCGCCATTTCATGCGCTTTGAGATGCCGCTTAGCCCAATACGCTATCTGAAATATGAGCGACGTAAATTGAACAAATGTGATAGAATTTCCCTGAAATCTTATATTAAACAAAATATAAAATGATCTAATCGGGTCTGTGAATGCCCTATCATAGAAGCTTAATAGTGCATTTTACTCGCCATTCCACGCGGATTAAGATGCCCGCCAGCCCAGTACGCTATCTGAAATAGGAGCGACGTAACTTGAACAAATGTGATAGAATTACGCTGAATTCTTATATTAACCGTAATATAAAATGATCTAATCTGGTCTCTGTTCGCCCTACCATAGAAGTCTTATAGTGCATTTCACTCGCCATTTCATGCGCTTTGAGATGCCGCTTAGCCCACTACGCTATCTGAAATAGGAGCGACCTAAATTGAACGAATGTGATAGAATTTTGCTGAATTCTTAAATTAACCATAATATAAAATGATCTAATCGAGTCTCTGCTTGCCCTACCCTAGAAGTTTAATAGTGCATTTTACTCGTCATTTCATGCGCGTTGAGATGCCGCTTTGCCCAATACGCTATCTGAAATAGGAGCGACGTAAATTGAACGAATGTGATAGAATTTCGCTCAATTCTTAAATTAACCATAATATAAAATGATCTAATCGGGTCTCTGTTCGCCCTAGCCTAGAACTTTAATAGTGCATTTTACTCACCATTCCGCGCGCTTTGAGGTGCCGCTTAGCCCAATACGCTATCTGAAATAGGAGCGACGTAAATTGAACAAACGTGATAGAATTTCACTGAATTCTTAAATTAACCATAATATAAAGTGATCTAATCGGGTCTCTGTTTGACCTACCCTAGAAGTTTAATAGTGCATTTTACTCGCCATTTCATGTGCTTTGAGATGCCGCATAGCCTAATACGCTATCTGGAATAGGAGCGACGTAAATTGAACAAATGTGATAGAATTTCGCTGAATTCTGAAATTATCCATAATGTAAAATGATCTAATCGGCTCTCTGTTCGCCCTACCATAGAAGTCTAATAGTGCATTTCACTCGTCATTTCATGCGCTTTGAGATGCCGCTTAGCCCAATACGCTATCTGAAATAGGAGCGACGTAAATTGAACAAATGTGATAGAATTTTGCTGAATTCTTAAATTAACCATAATATTAGATGATGTAATCGGGTCTCTGCTTGCCCTACCCTAGAAGTTTAGTAGTGCATTTTACTCGCCATTTCATGCGCTTTGAGATGCCGCTTAGCCCAATACGCTATCTGAAATAGGAGCGACGTAAATTGAACAAATCTGATAGAATTTTGCTGAATTCTTAAATTAACCATAATATAAAATGATCTAATCGGGTATCTGTTTGCCCTACCCTAGAAGCTTAATATTGCATTTTACTCGCCATTTCATGCGCTTTGAGCTGCCGCTTAGCCCAATACGCTATCTGAAATAGGAGCGACTTAAGTTGAAAAAATGTGATAGAATTTCGCTGAATTCTTTTATGAACCATAATGTAAAATGATCTAATCGGGTCTCTGTTCTCCCTAGCCTAGAAGTTTAATAGTGCATTTTATTCTCCATTTCATGCGCCTTGAGATGCCGCTTAGCCCAATACGCTATCTGAAATAGGAGCGACGTAAATTGAACAAATGTGATAGAATTTCCCTGAAATCTTATATTAAACAAAATATAAAATGATCTAATCGGGTCTCTGATTGCCCAATCACAGAAATTTAGGAGTGCATTTTACTCGCCATTTCATACGCTTTGAGATGCCGCTTAGCACTATACGCTATCTGAAATATGAGCGACGTAAATTGAACAAATGTGATAGAATTTCGCTGAATTCTTATATTAACCTTAATGTAAAATGATCTAATCGGGTCTCTGTTCGCCCGTCCCTAGAAGCTTAATGTTGCATTTCACTCGTCATTTCATGCGCCTTGAGATGCCGCCTAGCCCAGTACGCTATCATAAATAGGAGCGACGTAAATTGAACAAATGTGATAGAATTACGCTTAGTTCTTATATTAAGCGTAATATAAAATGATCTAATCGGGTCTCTCTTTGCATTACCCTAGGAGTTTAATAGAGCATTTTACTCGCCATTTCATGCGCATTGAGATGCCGCTTAGCCCAATACGCTATCTGAAATAGGAGTGACGTAAATTGAACAAATGTGATAGAATTTCCCTGAATTCGTATATTAACCCAAATATAAAATGATCTAATCGAGTCTCTGATTGCCCTATCATCGAAGTTTGATAGTGCATTTCACTCGCCATTCCACACGCTTTAAGATGCCGCCTAGCCTAGCACGCTATCTGAAATAGGAGCGACGTAAATTGAACAAATGTGATAGAATTTTGCTGAATTCTTATATTAACCTCAATGTAAAATGATCTAATCGGGTCTCTGTTCGCCCTACCATAGAAGTCTTATAGTGCATTTCACTCGCCATTTCATGCGCTTTGAGATGCCGCTTAGCCCAATACGCTATCTGAAATAGGAGCGACGTAAATTGAACAAATGTGATAGAATTTCCCTGAAATCTTATATTAAACAAAATATAAAATGATCTAATCGGGTCTCTGATTGCCCTATCATAGATGTTTAGTAGTGCATTCTACTCGCCATTCCACGCGCTTTAATATGCCGCCTAGCCCAGTACGCTATCTGAAATAGGAGCGACGTAAATTGAACAAATGTGATAAAATTTTGCTGACATCTTAAATTAACCATAATATAAAATGATTTAATCGGGTCTCTGTTTGCCCTACCCTAGAAGTTTAATAGTGCATTTTACTCGCCATTTCATGCGCCTTCAGATGCCGGTTAGCCCAATACGGTATCTGAAATAGGAGCGACGTAAATTGAACAAATGTGATAGAATTTCGCTGAATTCTTAAATTAACCATAATATAAAATGATCTAATCGAGTCTCTGCTTGCCCTACCCTAGAAGTTTAATAGTGCATTTTACTCGTCATTTCATGCGCTTTGAGATGCCGCTCTGCCCAATACGCTATCTGAAATAGGAGCGACGTAAATTGAACGAATGTGATAGAATTTCGCTCAATTCTTAAATTAACCATAATATAAAATGATCTAATCGGGTCTCTGTTTGCCCTACCCTAGAACTTTAATAGTGCATTTTACTCGTCATTTCATGCGCTTTGAGATGCCGCTTAGCCTAATACGCTATCTGAAATAGGAGCGATATAAGTTGAACAAATGTGATAGAATTTCGCTGAACTCTTTTATTAACCATAATGTAAAATGATCTAATCGGATCTCTGTTCGCCCTAGCCTAGAACTTTAATAGTGCATTTTATTCGCCATTTCATACGCTTTGAGGTGCCGCTTTGCCCAATACGCTATCTGAAATAGGAGCGACCTAAATTGAACAAATGTGATAGAATTTCCCTGAATTCGTATATTAACCCAAATAGAAAATGATCTAATCGAGTCTCTGATTGCCCTATCATCGAAGTTTGATAGTGCATTTCACTCGCCATTCCACACGCTTTAAGATGCCGCCTAGCCTAGCACGCTATCTGAAATAGGAACGACGTAAATTGAACAAATGTGATAGAATTTCGCTGAATTCTTATATTAACCAAAATATAAAATGATCTAATCGGGTCTCTGTTTGCCTTATCCTAGAAGTTTAATAGTGCATTTCACTCGTCATTTCATGCGCTTTGAGATGCCGCTAAGCACAATAAGCTATCTGGAATAGCAGCGACGTAAATTGAACAAATGTGATAGAATTACGCCGAATTCTTATATTAACCGTAATATAAAATGTTCTAATCGGGTCTCTGTTTGCCCTACACTAGAAGTTTAATAGTGCATTTTATTCGCCATTCCATGCGCTTTGAGATGCCGCTTGGCCCAATTCGCTATCTGAAATAGGAGCGACGTAAATTGAACAAATGTGATAGAATTTTGCTGAATTCTTAAATTAACCATAATATTAGATGATGTAATCGGGTCTCTGCTTGCCCTACCCTAGAAGTTTAATAGTGCATTTTACTCGCCATTTCATGCGCTTTGAGATGCCGCTTATCCCGATACGCTATCTGAAATAGGAGCGACGTAAATTGAACAAATGTGATAGAATTTTGCTGAATTCTTAAATTAACCATAATATAAACTGATCTAATCGGGTATCTGTTTGCCCTACCCTAGAAGCTTAATATTGCATTTTACTCGCCATTTCATGCGCTTGGGCTGCCGCTTAGCCCAATACGCTATCTGAAATAGGAGCGACGTAAGTTGAAAAAATGTGATAGAATTTCGCTGAATTCTTTTATGAACCATAATGTAAAATGATCTAATCGGGTCTCTGTTCTCCCTAGCCTAGAAGTTTAATAGTGCATTTTATTCTCCATTTCATGCGCTTTGAGATGCCGCTTAGCCCAATACGCTATCTGAAATAGGAGCGACGTAAAATGAACAAATGCGATAGAATTTCCCTGAAATCTTATATTAAACAAAATATAAAATGATCTAACCGGGTCTCTGATTGCCGTATCATAGAAGTTTAGTAGTGCATTTTATTCGCAATTCCACGCGCTTTAAGATGCCCCCTAGCCCAGTACGCTAACTGAAATAGGAGCGACGTAAGTTGAACAAATGTGATAGAATTACGCTGAATTCTTATATTAACCGTAATATAAAATGATATAATCGGGTCTCTGTTTGCCCTATCATAGAAGTTTAATAGTGCATTTTACTCGCCATTTCATGTGCTTTAAGGTGCCGCATAGCCCAATACACTATCTGGAATAGGAGCGACGTAAATTGAACAAATGTGATAGAATTTCCCTGGATTCTTATATTAACCTTAATGTAAAATGATCTAATCGGGTCTCTGTGTGCCTTATCCTAGAAGTTTAATACTGCAATTTACTCGCCATTTCATGCTCTTTGAGATGCCGCTTAGCCCAATACGCTATCTGAAATAGGAGCGACGTAAATTGAACAAATGTGATAGAATTTCGCTGAATTCTTAAATTAACGATAATATAAAATGATCTAATCGGGTCTCTGTTCGCCCTACCATAGAAGTCTAAGAGTGCATTTCACTCGCCATGCCACGCGCTTTAAGATGCCGCCGAGCCCAGTACGGTATCTGAAATAGGAGCGACGTAAATTGAACAAATGTGATAGAATTTTGCTGAATTCTTAAATTAACCATAATATAAAATGATCTAATCGGGTCTCTGTACGCCCTACCATAGAAATCTAATAGTGCATTTTACTCGCCATTTCATGCGCTTTGAGATGCCGCTTAGCCCAATACGCTATCTGAAATAGGAGCGACGTAAGTTGAACAAATGTGGTAGAATTTCGCTGAATTCTTTTATTAACCATAATGTAAAATGATCTGATCGGGTCTCTGTTCGCCCTAGCCGAGAAGTTTAATAGTGCATTTTATTCGCCATTTCATGCCCTTTGAGATGCCGCTTAGCCCAATACGCTATCTGAAATAGTAGCGACGTAAATTGAACAAATGTGATAGAATTTCCCTGAATTCTTACATTAACCATAATGTAATATGATCTAATCGGGTCTCTGTTTGCCTTACCCTAGAAGTTTAATAGTGCACTTTACTCGCCATTTCATGCGCTTTGAGGTGCCGCCTAGCCCAGTACGCTATCTTAAATAGGAGCGACGTAAATTGAACAAATGTGATAGAATTTCGTTGAATTCTTAAATTAACCATAATATACAATGATCTAATCGGGTCTCTGTTCGCCCTAGCCTAGAAGTTTAATAGTGCATTTTACTCGCCCTTCCACGCGCTTTAAGATGCCGCCTAGCCCAGTACGCTATCTCAAGCAGGTGCGGCGTAAGTTGAACAAATGTGATAGAATTTCCCTGAATTCTTATATTATCCGTAATATAAAATGATTTAATCGGGTCTCTGTTCGCCCTAGCCTAGAAGTATAATAGTGCATTTTACTCGCCATTTCATGCGCTTTGAGATGCCGCTTAGCCCAATACGCTATCTGAAATAGGAGCGACCTAAATTGAACGAATGTGATAGAATTTTGCTGAATTCTTAAATTAACCATAATATAAAATGATCTAATCGAGTCTCTGCTTGCCCTACCCTAGAAGTTTAATAGTGCATTTTACTCGTCTTTTCATGCGCGTTGAGATGCCGCTTTGCCCAATACGCTATCTGAAATAGGAGCGACGTAAATTGAACGAATGTGATAGAATTTCGCTCAATTCTTAAATTAACCATAATATAAAATGATCTAATCGGGTCTCTGTTCGCCCTAGCCTAGAACTTTAATAGTGCATTTTACTCACCATTCCGCGCGCTTTGAGGTGCCGCTTAGCCCAATACGCTATCTGAAATAGGAGCGACGTAAATTGAACAAACGTGATAGAATTTCACTGAATTCTTAAATTAACCATAATATAAAGTGATCTAATCGGGTCTCTGTTTGACCTACCCTAGAAGTTTAATAGTGCATTTTACTCGCCATTTCATACGCTTTGAGATGCCGCTTTGCCCAATACGCTATCTGAAATAGGAGCGACGTAAATTGAACAAATGTGATAGAATTTCACTGAATTCTTATATTAACCAAAATATAAAATGATCTAATCGGGTCTCTGATTGCCCTAGCATAGAAGTTTAATAGTGCATTTTACTCGCCATTCCGAGCGCTTTAAGATGCCGCATAGCCCAATACGCTATCTGAAATAGGAGCGACGTAAATTGAACAAATGTGATAGAATTTCGCTGAATTCTTATATTAACCATAATATGAAATAATCTAATCGGGTATCTGTTTGCCTTATCCTAGAAGTTTAAGAGTGCATTATACTCGCCATTTCATGCGCTTCGAGATGCCGCTTAACCCAACACGCTATCTGCAATAGGAGCGACGTAAATTGAACAAACGTGATAGAATTTTGCTGAATTCTTAAATTAACCATAGTACAAAATGATCTAATCGGGTCTCTGTTTGCCCTACCCTAGAAGTTTAATAGTGCATTTTGCTCGCCATTTCATGCGCTTTGAGATGCCGCTTAGCGCAATACGCTATCTGAAATAGGAGCGACGTAAATTGAACAAATGTGATAGAATATCGCTGAATTCTTAAATAAACTATAATATAAAATGATCTAATCGGGTCTCTGATTGCCCTAGCATAGAAGTTTAATAGTGCATTTTACTCGCCATTCCGAGCGCTTTAAGATGCCGCATAGCCCAATACGCTATCTGAAATAGGAGCGACGTAAATTGAACAAATGTGATAGAATTTCGCTGAATTCTTATATTAACCATAATATGAAATAATCTAATCGGGTATCTGTTTGCCTTATCCTAGAAGTTTAAGAGTGCATTATACTCGCCATTTCATGCGCTTCGAGATGCCGCTTAACACAACACGCTATCTGCAATAGGAGCGACGTAAATTGAACAAACGTGATAGAATTTTGCTGAATTCTTAAATTAACCATAGTACAAAATGATCTAATCGGGTCTCTGTTTGCCCTACCCTAGAAGTTTAATAGTGCATTTTGCTCGCCATTTCATGCGCTTTGAGATGCCGCTTAGCCCAATACGCTATCTGAAATAGGAGCGACGTAAATTGAACAAATGTGATAGAATATCGCTGAATTCTTAAATTAACTATAATATAAAATGATCTAATCGGGTCACTGATTGCCGTACCCTAGAAGTTTAATAGTGCATTTGACTCGCCATTTCATGCGCTTTGATATGCCGCTTAGCCCAATACGCTATCTGAAACAGGTGCGACGTAAATTGAACAAATGTGATAGAATTTCGCTGAATTCTTAAATTAAATATAATATAAAATGACCTAATCGGGTCACTGATTGCCCTATCATAGAAGTTTAATAGTGCATTTTACTCGCCATTCCACGAGCTTTAAGATGCCGGCCAGCCCAGTACGCTATCTGAAATAGGAGCGACGTAATTTGAAGAAATGTGATAGAATTTCGCTGAATTATATTATTAACCAGAATGTAAAATGATCTAATCGGGTCTCTGTTCGCCCTAGCCTAGAAGTTTAATAGTGCATTTTATTCGCCATTTCATGCGCTTTGAGATGCCGAGTAGCCCAATACGCTATCTGAAATAGGAGCGACGTAAATTGAACAAATGTGATAGAATTTCCCTGAATTATTTTATTAACCAGAATGTAAAATGATCTAATCTGGTCTCTGTTCGCCCTACCATAGAAGTCTTATAGTGCATTTCACTCGCCATTTCATGCGCTTTGAGATGCCGCTTAGCCCAATACGCTATCTGAAATAGGAGCGACCTAAATTGAACGAATGTGATAGAATTTTGCTGAATTCTTAAATTAACCATAATATAAAATGATCTAATCGGGTCTCTGTTTGCCCTACCCTATAAGTTTGATAGTGCATTTTAGTCGCCATTTCATGCGCTTTGAGATCCGCCTTAGCCCAGTACGCTATCTGAAATAGGAGCGACGTAAATTGAACAAATGTGATAGAATTTTGCTGAATTCTTAAATTAACCATAATATAAAATGATCTAATCGGGTCTCTGTTTGCCCTACCCTATAAGTTTGATAGTGCATTTTAGTCGCCATTTCATGCGCTTTGAGATCCGCCTTAGCCCAGTACGCTATCTGAAATAGGAGCGACGTAAATTGAACAAATGTGATAGAATTTTGCTGAATTCTTAAATTAACCATAATATAAAATGATCTAATCGGGTCTCTGTTTGCCCTACCCTAGAAGTTTAATAGTGCATTTCACTCGTCATTTCATTCGCTTTGAGATGCCGCTAAGCCCAATAAGCTATATGTAATAGGAGCGACGTAAATTTTACAAATGTGATAGAATTTCGTTGAATTCTTATATTAACCAACATATAAAATGATCTAATCGGGTCTCTGTTTGCACTACCCTAGAAGTTTAATAGTGCATTCTACTCGCCATTTCATGCGCTTTGAGATGCCGCTTAGCCCAATACGCTATCTGAAATATGAGCGACGTAAATTGAACAAATGTGATAGAATTTCCCTGAAATCTTATATTAAACAAAATATAAAATGATCTAATCGGGTCTGTGAATGCCCATTCATAGAAGCTTAATAGTGCATTTTACTCGCCATTCCACGCGGATTAAGATGCCGGCCAGCCCAGTACGCTATCTGAAATAGGAGCGACGTAATTTGAAGAAATGTGATAGAATTACGCTGCATTCTTATATTAACCGTAATATAAAATGAACAAATCGGGTCTCCGTTTGCCTTATCCTAGAAGTTTAATAGCGCATTTTACGCATCATTTCATGCGCTTTGAGAGGCCGCTTAGCCCAATACGCTATCTGAAATAGGAGCGACGTAAATTGAACAAATGTGATAGAATTTCCGTGAATTCTTATATAAACGTTAATGTAAAATGATCCAATCGGGTCTCTGTTCGCCCTACCATAGAAGTCTAATAGTGCATTTCGCTCGCCATTTCATGCGCTTTGAGGTGCCGCTTAGCCCAATACGCTATCTGAAATAGGAGCGACGTAAGTTGAACAAATGTGATAGAATTTCGCTGAATTCTTTCATTAACATTAATGAAAAATGATCTAATCGAGTCTCTGTTTGCCCTACCCTAGAAGTTTAATAGTGCATTCTACTCGCCATTTCATGCGCTTTGAGATGCCGCTTAGCCCAATACGCTATCTGAAATATGAGCGACGTAAATTGAACAAATGTGATAGAATTTCCCTGAAATCTTATATTAAACAAAATATAAAATGATCTAATCGGGTCTGTGAATGCCCTATCATAGAAGCTTAATAGTGCATTTTACTCGCCATTCCACGCGGATTAAGATGCCCGCCAGCCCAGTACGCTATCTGAAATAGGAGCGACGTAACTTGAACAAATGTGATAGAATTACGCTGCATTCTTATATTAACCGTAATATAAAATGATCTAACCGGGTATCTGTTTGCCCTATCCTAGAAGTTTAATAGTGCATTATACTCGCCATTTCATGCGCTTCGAGATGCCGCTTAGCTCAATACGCTATCTGAAATAGGAGCGACGAAAGTTGAACAAATGTGATAGAATTTCGCTGAATTATTTTATTAACCAGAATGTAAAATGATCTAATCTGGTCTCTGTTCGCCCTACCATAGAAGTCTTATAGTGCATTTCACTCGCCATTTCATGCGCTTTGAGATGCCGCTTAGCCCACTACGCTATCTGAAATAGGAGCGACCTAAATTGAGCGAATGTCATAGAATTTTGCTGAATTCTTAAATTAACCATAATATAAAATGATCTAATCGGGTCTCTGCTTGCCCTACCCTAGAAGTTTAAGAGTGCATTTTACTCGTCATTTCATGCGCTTTGAGATGCCGCTTTGCCCAATACGCTATCTGAAATAGGAGCGACGTAAATTGAACGAATGTGATAGAATTTCGCTCAATTCTTAAATTAACCATAATATAAAATGATCTAATCGGGTCTCTGTTTGCCCTACCCTAGAACTTTAATAGTGCATTTTACTCGTCATTTCATGCGCTTTGAGATGCCGCTTTGCCCAATACGCTATCTGAAATAGGAGCGACGTAAATTGAACAAATGTGATAGAATTTCCGTGAATTCTTATATTAACCTTAATGTAAAATGATCCAATCGGGTCTCTGTTCGCCCTACCATAGAAGTCTAATAGTGCATTTCACTCGCCATTTCATGCGCTTTGAGATGCCGCTTAGCCCAATACGCTATCTGAAATATGAGCGACGTAAATTGAACAAATGTGATAGAATTTCCCTGAAATCTTATATTAAACAAAATATAAAATGATCTAATCGGGTCTGTGAATGCCCTATCATAGAAGCTTAATAGTGCATTTTACTCGCCATTCCACGCGGATTAAGATGCCCGCCAGCCCAGTACGCTATCTGAAATAGGAGCGACGTAACTTGAACAAATGTGATAGAATTACGCTGAATTCTTATATTAACCGTAATATAAAATGATCTAATCTGGTCTCTGTTCGCCCTACCATAGAAGTCTTATAGTGCATTTCACTCGCCATTTCATGCGCTTTGAGATGCCGCTTAGCCCACTACGCTATCTGAAATAGGAGCGACCTAAATTGAACGAATGTGATAGAATTTTGCTGAATTCTTAAATTAACCATAATATAAAATGATCTAATCGAGTCTCTGCTTGCCCTACCCTAGAAGTTTAATAGTGCATTTTACTCGTCATTTCATGCGCGTTGAGATGCCGCTTTGCCCAATACGCTATCTGAAATAGGAGCGACGTAAATTGAACGAATGTGATAGAATTTCGCTCAATTCTTAAATTAACCATAATATAAAATGATCTAATCGGGTCTCTGTTCGCCCTAGCCTAGAACTTTAATAGTGCATTTTACTCACCATTCCGCGCGCTTTGAGGTGCCGCTTAGCCCAATACGCTATCTGAAATAGGAGCGACGTAAATTGAACAAACGTGATAGAATTTCACTGAATTCTTAAATTAACCATAATATAAAGTGATCTAATCGGGTCTCTGTTTGACCTACCCTAGAAGTTTAATAGTGCATTTTACTCGCCATTTCATGTGCTTTGAGATGCCGCATAGCCTAATACGCTATCTGGAATAGGAGCGACGTAAATTGAACAAATGTGATAGAATTTCGCTGAATTCTGAAATTATCCATAATGTAAAATGATCTAATCGGCTCTCTGTTCGCCCTACCATAGAAGTCTAATAGTGCATTTCACTCGTCATTTCATGCGCTTTGAGATGCCGCTTAGCCCAATACGCTATCTGAAATAGGAGCGACGTAAATTGAACAAATGTGATAGAATTTTGCTGAATTCTTAAATTAACCATAATATTAGATGATGTAATCGGGTCTCTGCTTGCCCTACCCTAGAAGTTTAATAGTGCATTTTACTCGCCATTTCATGCGCTTTGAGATGCCGCTTAGCCCAATACGCTATCTGAAATAGGAGCGACGTAAATTGAACAAATCTGATAGAATTTTGCTGAATTCTTAAATTAACCATAATATAAAATGATCTAATCGGGTATCTGTTTGCCCTACCCTAGAAGCTTAATATTGCATTTTACTCGCCATTTCATGCGCTTTGAGCTGCCGCTTAGCCCAATACGCTATCTGAAATAGGAGCGACTTAAGTTGAAAAAATGTGATAGAATTTCGCTGAATTCTTTTATGAACCATAATGTAAAATGATCTAATCGGGTCTCTGTTCTCCCTAGCCTAGAAGTTTAATAGTGCATTTTATTCTCCATTTCATGCGCCTTGAGATGCCGCTTAGCCCAATACGCTATCTGAAATAGGAGCGACGTAAATTGAACAAATGTGATAGAATTTCCCTGAAATCTTATATTAAACAAAATATAAAATGATCTAATCGGGTCTCTGATTGCCCAATCATAGAAATTTAGGAGTGCATTTTACTCGCCATGTCATACGCTTTGAGATGCCGCTTAGCACTATACGCTATCTGAAATATGAGCGACGTAAATTGAACAAATGTGATAGAATTTCGCTGAATTCTTATATTAACCTTAATGTAAAATGATCTAATCGGGTCTCTGTTCGCCCGTCCCTAGAAGTTTAATGTTGCATTTCACTCGTCATTTCATGCGCCTTGAGATGCCGCCTAGCCCAGTACGCTATCATAAATAGGAGCGACGTAAATTGAACAAATGTGATAGAATTACGCTTAGTTCTTATATTAAGCGTAATATAAAATGATCTAATCGGGTCTCTCTTTGCATTACCCTAGGAGTTTAATAGTGCATTTTACTCGCCATTTCATGCGCATTGAGATGCCGCTTAGCCCAATACGCTATCTGAAATAGGAGTGACGTAAATTGAACAAATGTGATAGAATTTCCCTGAATTCGTATATTAACCCAAATATAAAATGATCTAATCGAGTCTCTGATTGCCCTATCATCGAAGTTTGATAGTGCATTTCACTCGCCATTCCACACGCTTTAAGATGCCGCCTAGCCTAGCACGCTATCTGAAATAGTAGCGACGTAAATTGAACAAATGTGATAGAATTTCCCTGAATTCTTACATTAACCATAATGTAATATGATCTAATCGGGTCTCTGTTTGCCTTACCCTAGAAGTTTAATAGTGCATTTTACTCGCCATTTCATGCGCTTTGAGGTGCCGCCTAGCCCAGTACGCTATCTTAAATAGGAGCGACGTAAATTGAACAAATGTGATAGAATTTCGTTGAATTCTTAAATTAACCATAATATACAATGATCTAATCGGGTCTCTGTTCGCCCTAGCCTAGAAGTTTAATAGTGCATTTTACTCGCCCTTCCACGCGCTTTAAGATGCCGCCTAGCCCAGTACGCTATCTCAAGCAGGTGCGGCGTAAGTTGAACAAATGTGATAGAATTTCCCTGAATTCTTATATTATCCGTAATATAAAATGATTTAATCGGGTCTCTGTTCGCCCTAGCCTAGAAGTATAATAGTGCATTTTACTCGCCATTTCATGCGCTTTGAGATGCCGCTTAGCCCAATACGCTATCTGAAATAGGAACGACGTAAATTGAACAAAAGTGATAGAATTTTGCTGAATGATTAAATTAACCATAATATAAAATGATCTAATCGGGTCTCTGTTTGCCCTACCCTAGAAGTTTAATAGTGCATTTTACTCGTCATTTCATGCGCTTTGAGATGCCGCTTTGCCCAATACGCTATCTGAAATAGGAACGACGTAAGTTGAACAAATGTGATAGAATTTCGCTGAATTCTTTTATTAACCATAATGTAAAATGATCTAATCGGGTCTCTGTTCGCCCTAGCCTAGAAGTTTAATAGTGCATTTTACTCGCGATTCCACGCGCTTTAAGATGCCGCCTAGCCCAGTACGCTATCAGGAATAGGAGCGACGTAAATTGAACAAATGTTATAGAATTTTGCTGAATTCTTAAATTATCCATAATATAAAATGATCTAATCGGATCTCTGTTTGCCCTACCCTAGATGTTTAATAGTGCATTTTACTCACCCTTCCACGCGCTTTAAGATGCCGCCTAGCCCAGTACGCTATCAGAAATAGGAGCGACGTAAATTGAACAAATGTTATAGAATTTCGCTGAATTCTTTTACTAACCATAATGTAAAATGATCTAATCGGGTCTCTGTTCGCCCTAGCCTAGAAGTTTAATAGTGGCTGTTACTCGCCATTCCAGGCGCTTTAAGATGCCGCCTAGCCCAGTACGCTATCTGAAATAGGAGTGACCTAAATTGAACAAATGTGATAGAATTTTGCTGAATTCTTAAATTAACCATAATATAAAATGATCTAATTGGGTCACTGCTTGTCCTACCCTAGAAGTTTAATAGTGCATTTTACTCGTCATTTCATGCGCTTTGAGGTGCCGCTTTTACCAATACGCTATCTGAAATAGGAGCGACGTAAATTGAACGAATGTGATAGTATTTCGCTGAATTCTTAAATTAACCATAATATAAAATGATCTAGTCGGGTTTCTGTTTGCCCTACCTTAGAACTTTAATAGTGCATTTTACTCCTCATTTCATGCGCTTTGAGATGCCGCTTAGCCCAATACGCTATCTGAAATAGGAGCGATATAAATTGAACAAATGTGATAGGATTTCGCTGAATTCTTATATTAACCAAAATATAAAATGATCTAGTCGGGTCTCTGATTGCCCTATCATAGAAGTTTAATAGTGCATTTTACTCGCCATTCCACGCGCTTTATGCTGACGCCTAGCCCAGTACGCTATCTGAAATAGGAGCGACGTAAATTGAACAAATGTGATAGAATTTCGCTGAATCCTTATATTAACCAAAATATAAAATGATCTAATCGGGTCTCTTATTGCCCTATCATAGAAGTTTCATAGTGCATTTTACTCGCCCTTCCACGCGCTTTAAGATGCCGTCTAGCCCAGTACGCTATCTGAAATAGGAGCGGCGTAAGTTGAACAAATGTGATACTATTACGCTGAATTCTTATATTATCCATAATATAAAATGATATAATCGGGTCTGTGCTTGCGTTACCCTAGAAGTTTAATAGTGCATTTTACTCGCCATTTCATGCGCTTTGAGATGCCGCATAGCCCAATACGCTATCTGAAATAGGAGCGACGTAAATTGAACAAATGTGATAGAATTTCGCTGAATTCTTTAATTAACTATAATATAAAATTATCTAATCGGGTCTCTGTTCGCCCTTCCCTAGAAGCTTAATAGTGCATTTCACTCGTCATTTCATGCGCTTTCAGATGCCGCTTAGCCCAATACGCTATCTGAAATAGGAGCGACGTAAATTGAACAAATGTGATAGAATTTGGCTGTATTCTTATATAAACCAAAATATAAAATGATCTAATAGGGTCTCTGATTGCCCTATCATAGAAGTTTAATAGTGCATTTTACTCGCCATTCCGCACGCTTTAAGATGCCGCCTAGCTCAGTACGCTATCTGAAATAGGAGCGACGTAAATTGAACAAATGTGATAGAATTTTGCTGAATTCTTAAATTAACCATAATACAAAATGATCTAATCGGGTCTCTGTTTGCCGTACCCTAGAAGTATAATAGTGCATTTTACTCGACATTTCATGCACTTTGAGATGCCGCTTAGCCCAGTACGCTATCTTAAATAGGAGCGACGTAAATTGAACAAATGTGATAGAATTTCGCTGAATTCTTAAATTAACCATAATACAAAATGATCTAATCGGGTCTCTGTTTGCCCTACCCTAGAAGATTAATAGTGCATTTTACTCGCCATTCCATGCGCTTTGAGATGCCGCTTAGCCCAATACGCTATCTGAAATATGAGCGACGTAAATTGAACAAATGTGATAGAATTTCCCTGAAATCTTATATTAAACAAAATATAAAATGATCTAATCGGGTCTCTGATTGCCCTATCATAGAAGGTTAGTAGCGCATTTTACTCGCCATTTCATGCGCTTTGAGATGCCGCTTAGCCCAATACGCTATCTGAAATATGAGCGACGTAAATTGAACAAATGTGATAGAATTTCGCTTAATTCTTATATTAATCGTAATATAAAATGATCTAATCGGGTCTCTCTTTGCAGTACCCTAGAAGTTTAATAGTGCATTTTAGTCGCCATTTCATGCGCATTGAGATGCCGCTTAGCCTAATACGCTATCTGAAATAGGAGCGACGTAAATTGAACAAATGTGATAGAATTTCCCTGAAATCTTATATTAAACAAAATATAAAATGATCTAATCGGGTCTCTGATTGCCCTATCATAGATGTTTAGTCGTGCATTTTACTCGCCCTTCCACGCCCTTGAAGATGCCGCCTAGCCCAGTACGCTATCTGAAATAGGAACGACGTAAATTGAACAAATATGATAGAATTTTGCTGAATTATTAAATTAACCAAAATATAAAATGATCTAATCGGGTCTCTGGTTGCCCTATCATAGAAGTTTAATAGTGCATTTCACTCATCATTTCATGCGCTTTGAGATGCCGCTTAGCCGAATACGCTGTCTGAAATAGGAGCGACGTAAATTGAACAAATGTGATAGAATTTCCTTGAATTCTTATATTAACCAAAATATAAAATGATCTGATCGGGTCCCTGATTGCCCTATCATAGAAGTTTAATAGTGCATTTTACTCGCCATTCCACGCGCTTTAAGATGCCGCCTAGCCCAGTACGGTATCTGAAATAGGAGCGACGTAAATTGAACAAATGTGATAGAATTTCGTTGAATTCTTAAATTAACCATAATATACAATGATCTAATCGGGTCTCTGTTCGCCCTAGCCTAGAAGTTTAATAGTGCATTTTACTCGCCCTTCCACGCGCTTTAAGATGCCGCCTAGCCCAGTACGCTATCTCAAGCAGGTGCGGCGTAAGTTGCACAAATGTGATAGAATTTCCCTGAATTCTTATATTATCCGTAATATAAAATGATCTAATCGGGTCTCTGTTCGCCCTAGCCTAGAAGTATAATAGTGCATTTTACTCGCCATTTCATGCGCTTTGAGATGCCGCTTAGCCCAATACGCTATCTGAAATAGGAGCGACGTAAATTGAACAAATGTGATAGAATTTCTCTGAATTCTGAAATTATCCATAATATAAAATGATCTAATCGGGTCTCTGTTTGCACTACCCTAGAAGTTTAATAGTGCATTTTACTCGCCCTTCCACGCGCTTTAAGATGCCGCCTAGCCCAGTAAGCTATCTCAAGCAGGTGCGGCGTAAGTTGAACAAATGTGATAGAATTACGCTGAATTCTTATATTATCCGTAATATAAAATGATCTAATCGGTTCTCTGTTTGCCTTATCCTAGAAGTTTAATAGTACATCTTACTCGCCATTTCATGCGCTTTGAGATGCCGCCTAGCCCAATACGCTATCTGAAATAGGAGAGACGTAAATTGAACAAATGTGTTAGAATTTCCCTGAATTCTTATATTAACCTTAATATAAAATGATCTAATCGGGTCTCTGTTTGCCCTACCCTAGAAGTTTAATAGTGCATTTTACTCGCCATTTCATGCGCTTTGAGATGCCGCTTAGCCCAATACGCTATATGAAACGTGCGCGACGTAAATTGAACAAATGTGATAGAATTTCGCTGAATTCTTATATTAACCAAAATATAAAATGATCTAATCGGGTCTCTGATTGCCCTATCATAGAAGTTTAATCGTGCATTTTACTCGCCATTCCACGCGCTTTAAGCTGACGCCTAGCCCAGTAAGCTATCTGAAATAGGAGCGACGTAAATTGAACAAATGTGATAGAATTTCGCTGAATTCTTATATTAACGAAAATACAAAATGATCTAATCGGGTCTCTGATTGCCCTATCATAGAAGTTTAATAGTGCATTTTACTCGCCATTCTACGCGCTTTAAGATACCGCCTAGCCCAGTACATTATCTGAAATAGGACCTACGTAAGTTGAACAAATGTGACAGAATTACGCTGAATTCTTATATTAACCTTAATGTAAAATGATCTAATCTGGTCTCTGTTCGCCCTACCCTAGAAGTTTAATAGTGCATTTCACTCGTCATTTCATGCGCTTTGAAATGCCGCTTAGCCCAATACGCTATCTGAAACAGGAGCGACGTAAATTAAACAAATGTAATAGAATTTCGCTGAATTCTTATATTAACCAAAATACAAAATGATCTAATCGGGTCTCTGATTGCCCTACCCTAGAAGTTAATAGTGCATTTTACTCGCCATGTCTTGCGCTTTGAGATGCAGCTTACCCCAATACGCTATCTGAAATAGGAGCGACGTAAATTGAACAAATGTGATAGAATTTCGCTGAATTCTTATATTAACCAAAACATAAAATGATCTAATCGGGTCTCTGTTCGCCCTAGCCTAGAAGTATAATAGTGCATTTTACTCGCCATTTCATGCGCTTTGAGATGCCGCTTAGCCCAATACGTTATCTGAAATAGGAGCGACGTAAATTGAACAAATGTGATAGAATTTCGCTGAATTCTGAAATTATCCATAATGTAAAATGATCTAATCGGGTCTCTGTTCGCCCTGCCCTAGAAGTTTAATAGTGCATTTCACTCCTCATTTCATGCGCTTTGAGATGCCGCTTAGCTCAATAAGCTATCCGAAATAGGAGCGACGTAAATTGAATAAATATGATAGAATTTCGCTGAATTCTTATATTAACCAAAATATAAAATGATCTAATCGGGTCTCTTATTGCCCTATCATAGAAGCTTAATAGTGCATTTTACTCGCCATTCCACGCGCTTTAAGGTGCCGCCTAGCCCAGTACGCTATCTGAAATAGGAACGACGTAAATTGAACAAAAGTGATAGAATTTTGCTGAATGATTAAATTAACCATAATATAAAATGATCTAATCGGGTCTCTGTTTGCCCTACCCTAGAAGTTTAATAGTGCATTTTACTCGCCATTTCATGCGCGTTGAGATGCCGCTTAGCCCAATACGCTATATGAAACGTGAGCGACGTAAATTGAACAAATGTGATAGAATTTCGCTGAATTCTTATATTAACCAAAATATAAAATGATCTAATCGGGTCTCTGTTTGCCCTACCCTAGAAGTTTAATAGTGCATTTTACTCGCCATTTCATGGACTTTGAGATGCTGCTTAGCCCAATACGCTAACTGAAATAGGAGCGACGTAAATTGAACAAATGTGATAGAATTTCACTGAATTCTTATATTAACCAAAATATAAAATGATCTAATCGGGTCTCTGATTGCCCTATCATAGAAGTTTAATAGTGCATTTTACTCGCCATTCCACGCGCTTTAAGATGCCGCCTAGCCCAGTACGCTATCTGAAAGAGGAGCGACGTAAGTTGAACAAATGTGATAGAATTACGCTGAATTCTTATATTAACCGTAATATAAAATGATCTAATCGGGTCTCTGTTTGCCCTACCCTAGAAGTTTAATAGTGCATTTTACTCGTCATTTCATGCGCTTTGAGATGTCGCATAGCCCAATACGCTATCTGAAATAGGAACGACGTAAATTGAACAAATGTGATAGAATTTCGCTGAATTCTTATATTAACCAAAATATAAAATGATCTAATCGGGTCTCTGATTGCCCTATCATAGAAGCTTAATAGTGCATTTTACTCGCCATTCCGCGCGCTTTCAGATACCGCCTAGCCCAGTATGCTATCTGAAATAGGAACTACGTAAATTGAACAAATGTGGTAGAATTTTGCTGAATTCTTAAATTAAGCATAATATAAAATGATCTAATCGGGTCTCTGATTGCCCTACACTAGAAGTATAATAGTGCATTTTACTCGCCATTTCATGCGCTTTGAGATGCCGCTTAGCCCAATACGCTATCTGAAATAGGAACGACGTAAATTGCACAAATGTGATAGGATTTCTCTGAATTCTTATATTAAACAAAATATAAAATGATCTGATCGGGTCTCCGATTGCCCTATCATAGAAGTTTAGTACTGCATTTTACTCGCCATTCCACGCGCTTTACGTTGCCGCCTAGTCCAGTACGCTATCTCAAGCAGGAGCGGCGTAAGTTGAACAAATGTGATAGAATTACGCTGAATTCTTATATTAACCGTAATATAAAATGATCTAATCGGGTCTCTGTTCGCCCTAGCCTAGAAGTTTAATAGTGCATTTTACTCGCCCTTCCACGCGCTTTAAGATGCCGCCTAGCCCAGTACGCTATTTCAAGCAGGTGCGGCGTAAGTTGAACAAATGTGATAGAATTTCCCTGAATTCTTATATTATCCGTAATATAAAATGATCTAATCGGGTCTCTGTTCGCCCTAGCCTAGAAGTATAATAGTGCATTTTACTCGCCATTTCATGCGCTTTGAGATGCCGCTTAGCCCAATACGCTATCTGAAATAGGAGCGACGTAAATTGAACAAATGTGATAGAATTTCTCTGAATTCTGAAATTATCCATAATATAAAATGATCTAATCGGGTCTCTGTTTGCACTACCCTAGAAGTTTAATAGTGCATTTTACTCGCCCTTCCACGCGCTTTAAGATGCCGCCTAGCCCAGTAAGCTATCTCAAGCAGGTGCGGCGTAAGTTGAACAAATGTGATAGAATTACGCTGAATTCTTATATTATCCGTAATATAAAATGATCTAATCGGTTCTCTGTTTGCCTTATCCTAGAAGTTTAATAGTACATCTTACTCGCCATTTCATGCGCTTTGAGATGCCGCCTAGCCCAATACGCTATCTGAAATAGGAGAGACGTAAATTGAACAAATGTGTTAGAATTTCCCTGAATTCTTATATTAACCTTAATATAAAATGATCTAATCTGGTCTCTGTTTGCCCTACCCTAGAAGTTTAATAGTGCATTTTACTCGCCATTTCATGCGCTTTGAGATGCCGCTTAGCCCAATACGCTATATGAAACGTGCGCGACGTAAATTGAACAAATGTGATAGAATTTCGCTGAATTCTTATATTAACCAAAATATAAAATGATCTAATCGGGTCTCTAATTGCCCTATCATAGAAGTTTAATCGTGCATTTTACTCGCCATTCCACGCGCTTTAAGCTGACGCCTAGCCCAGTAAGCTATCTGAAATAGGAGCGACGTAAATTGAACAAATGTGATAGAATTTCGCTGAATTCTTATATTAACCAAAATACAAAATGATCTAATCGGGTCTCTGATTGCCCTATCATAGAAGTTTAATAGTGCATTTTACTCGCCATTCTACGCGCTTTAAGATACCGCCTAGCCCAGTACATTATCTGAAATAGGACCTACGTAAGTTGAACAAATGTGACAGAATTACGCTGAATTCTTATATTAACCTTAATGTAAAATGATCTAATCTGGTCTCTGTTCGCCCTACCCTAGAAGTTTAATAGTGCATTTCACTCGTCATTTCATGCGCTTTGAAATGCCGCTTAGCCCAATACGCTATCTGAAACAGGAGCGACGTAAATTAAACAAATGTAATAGAATTTCGCTGAATTCTTATATTAACCAAAATACAAAATGATCTAATCGGGTCTCTGATTGCCCTACCCTAGAAGTTTAATAGTGCATTTTACTCGCCATGTCTTGCGCTTTGAGATGCAGCTTACCCCAATACGCTATCTGAAATAGGAGCGACGTAAATTGAACAAATGTGATAGAATTTCGCTGAATTCTTATATTAACCAAAACATAAAATGATCTAATCGGGTCTCTGTTCGCCCTAGCCTAGAAGTATAATAGTGCATTTTACTCGCCATTTCATGCGCTTTGAGATGCCTCTTAGCCCAATACGTTATCTGAAATAGGAGCGACGTAAATTGAACAAATGTGATAGAATTTCGCTGAATTCTGAAATTATCCATAATGTAAAATGATCTAATCGGGTCTCTGTTCGCCCTGCCCTAGAAGTTTAATAGTGCATTTCACTCCTCATTTCATGCGCTTTGAGATGCCGCTTAGCTCAATAAGCTATCCGAAATAGGAGCGACGTAAATTGAATAAATGTGTTAGAATTTCACTGAATTCTTATATTAACCAAAATATAAAATGATTTAATCGGGTCTCTGATTGGCCTATCATAGATGTTTAATAGGGCACTTTACTCGCCATTCCACGCGCTTTAAGATGCCGCCTAGCCCAGTACGCTATCTGAAAGAGGAGCGACGTAAGTTGAACAAATGTGATAGAATTACGCTGAATTCTTATATTAACCGTAATATAAAATGATCTAATCGGGTCTCTGTTTGCCTTATCCAAGAAGTTTAATAGTGCATTTTACTCGCCATTCCACGCGCTTTATGATGCAGCCTAGCCCAGTACGCTATCTGAAATAGGAGCGACGTAAATTGAACAAATGTGTTAGAATTTCACTGAATTCTTATATTAACCAAAATATAAAATGATTTAATCGGGTCTCTGATAGCCCTATCATAGAAGTTTAATAGTGCATTATACTCGCCATTTCTTGCGCTTTGAGATGCCGCTTAGCCCAATAAGCTATCTGAAATAGGAGCGACGTAAATTGAACAAGTGTGACAGAATTTCCCTGAAATCTTATATTAAACAAAATATAAAATGATCTAATCGGGTCTCTGATTGGCCTATCATAGATGTTTAATAGGGCACTTTACTCGCCTTTCCACGCGCTTTAAGATGCCGCCTAGCCCAGTACGCTATCTGAAATAGGAACGACGTAAATTGAACAAATGTGATAGAATTTCGCTGAATTCTTATATTAACCGTAATATAAAATGATCTAATCGGGTCTCTGTTTGCCCTACCCTAGAAGTTTAGTATTGCATTTTACTCGCCCTTCCACGCGCTTTAAGATGCCACCTAGCCCAGTACGCTATCTGAAATAGGAGCGACGTAAGTTGAACAAATGTGATAGAATTACGCTGAATTCTTATATTAACCGTAATATAAAATGATCTAATCGGGTATCTGTTTGCCTTACCCTAGCAGTTTAATAGTGCATTTTAATCGCCATTTCATGGGCTTTGAGATGCCGCTTAGCCCAATACGCTATCTGAAATATCAGCGACGTAAATTGAACAAATGTGAGAGAATTTCGCTGAATTCTTATATTAACCAAAATATAAAATGATGTAATCGGGTCTCTGATTCCCCGATCATAGAAGCTTAGTAGTGCATTATACTCGCCCTTCCACGCGCTTTGAGATTCCGCCTAGCCCAGTACGCTATCTGAAATAGGAGCGACGTAAGTTGAACAAATGTGATAGAATTACGCTGAATTCTTATATTAACCGTAATATAAAATGATCTAATCGGGTCTCTGTTTGCCCTACCCTAGAAGTTTAATAGTGCATTTTACTCGTCATTTCATGCGCTTTGAGATGTCGCATAGCCCAATACGCTATCTGAAATAGGAACGACGTAAATTGAACAAATGTGATAGAATTTCGCTGAATTCTTATATTAACCAAAATATAAAATGATCTAATCGGGTCTCTGATTGCCCTATCATAGAATCTTAATAGTGCATTTTACTCGCCATTCCGCGCGCTTTAAGATACCGCCTAGCCCAGTATGCTATCTGAAATAGGAACTACGTAAATTGAACAAATGTGGTAGAATTTTGCTGAATTCTTAAATTAAGCATAATATAAAATGATCTAATCGGGTCTCTGATTGCCCTACACTAGAAGTATAATAGTGCATTTTACTCGCCATTTCATGCGCTTTGAGATGCCGCTTAGCCCAATACGCTATCTGAAATAGGAACGACGTAAATTGCACAAATGTGATAGGATTTCTCTGAATTCTTATATTAAACAAAATATAAAATGATCTGATCGGGTCTCCGATTGCCCTATCATAGAAGTTTAGTACTGCATTTTACTCGCCATTCCACGCGCTTTACGTTGCCGCCTAGTCCAGTACGCTATCTCAAGCAGGAGCGGCGTAAGTTGAACAAATGTGATAGAATTACGCTGAATTCTTATATTAACCGTAATATAAAATGATCTAATCGGGTCTCTGTTTGCCCTATCCTAGAAGTTTAACAGTGCATTTTACTCGCCATTTCATGCGCTTTGAGATGCCGCATAGCCCAATACGCTATCTGAAATAGGAGCGACGTAAATTGAACAAATGTGATAGAATTTCGCTGAATTCTTATATTAACCAAAATATAAAATGATCTAATCGGGTCTCTGGTTGCCCTATCATAGAAGTTTAATAGTGCATTTTACTCGCCCTTCCACGCGCTTTAAGATGCCGCCTAGCCCGGTACGCTATCTGAAATAGGAGCGACGTAAGTTGAACAAATGTGATAGAATTACGCTGAATTCTTATATTAACCGTAATATAAAATGATCTAATCGGGTATCTGTTTGCCTTACCCTAGAAGTTTAATGGTGCATTTTACTCGCCATTTCATGCGCTTT
>CAKAJE020000082.1:0-38396 GCA_916610135.2 Macropis europaea | reverse complement strand
TCTGTTAGCCCTACCCTAGAAGTTTAATAGTGCGTTTCACTCGTAATTGCATGCGCTTTGAGATGCCGCGTAGCCCAATTAGCTATATGAAATAGGAGCGACGTAAATTGAACAAATGTGATAGAATTTCGCTGAATTCTTGTATTAACCAAAATATAAAATGATCTAATCGGGTCTCTGATTGCCCTATCATAGAAGTTTAATAGTGCATTTCACACGCCATTCCACGCGCTTTAAGATGCCGCCTAGCCCAGTACGCTATCTGAAATAGGAACGACGTAAATTGAACAAATGTGATAGGATTTTGCAGAATTCTTAAATTAACCATAATATAAAACGATCTAATCGGTTCTCTGGTTGCCCTACCCTAGAAATATAACAGTGCATTTTACTCTCCATTTCATGCGCTTTGAGATGCCGCTTAGCCAATACGCTATCTGAAATAGGAGCGACGTAAGTTGAACAAATGTGATAGAATTTCGCTTAATTCTTTTATTAACCATAATGTAAAATGATCTAATGGGGTCTCTGATTGCCCTATCATAGAAGTTTAGTAGTGCATTGTACTCGCCATTCCACGCGCTTTAAGAAGCCGCCTAGCCCTGTAGGCTATCTGAAATAGAAGCGACGAAAGTTGAACAAATGTGATAGAATTACGCTGCATTCTTATATTAACCGTAATATAAAATGATCTAATCGGGTCTCTGTTTGCCTTATCCTAGAAGTTTAATAGTGCATTATACTCGCCATTTCATGCGCTTTCGGATGCCGCTTAGCCCAATACGCTATCTGAAATAGGTGCGACGTAAGTTGAACAAATGTGATAGAATTTCGCTGAATTCTTTTATTAACCATAATGTAAAATGATCTAATCGCGTCTCTGCTCGCCCTAGCCTAGAAGTTTAATAGTGCATTTTATTCGCCATTGCATCCGCTTTGAGATGCCGCTTAGCCGAATACGCTATCTGAAATAGGAGCGACGTAAATTGAACAAATGTGATAGAATTTCCCTGAAACCTTATATTAAACAAAATATAAAATGATCTAATCGGGTCTCTGATTGCCCTATCATAGAAGTTTATTAGTGCATTTTACTCGCCCTTCCACGCGCTTTAAGATGCCGCCTAGCCCAGTACGCTATCTGAAATAGGAGCGACGTAAGTTGAACAAATGTGATAGAATTACGCTGAATTCTTATATTAACCGTAATTTAAAATGATCTAATCGGGTCTCTGTTTCCCTAACCCTAGAAGTTTAATAGTGCATTTTACTCGCCACTTCATGCGGTTTGAGATGCCGCTTAGCCCAATACACTATCTGAAATAGGAGCGACGTAAATTGAACGAATGTGATAGAATTTCGCTGAATTCTTAAATTAACCATAATATAAAATGATCTAATCGGGTCTCTGTTTGCCCTACCCTAGAAGTGTAATAGTGCATTTTACTCGCCATTTCTTGTGCTTTGAGATGCCGCTTAGCCCAATACGCTATCTGAAATATCAACGACGTAAATTGAACAAATGTGATAGAATTTCGCTGAATTCTTATATTAACCTTAATGTAAAATGATCTAATCGGGTCTCTGTTCGCCCTACCCTAGAAGTTTAATAGTGCATTTCACTCGTAATTGCATGCGCTTTGAGATGCCGCATAGCGCAATTAGCTATCTGAAATAGGAGCGACGTAAATTGAACAAATGTGATAGAATTTCGCTGAATTCTTGTATTAACCAAAATATAAAATGATCTAATCGGGTCTCTGATTGCCTTATCATAGAAGTTTAATAGTGCATTTCACTCGCCATTCCACGTGCTTTAAGATGCCGCCTAGCCCAGTACGCTATCTGAAATAGGAACGACGTAAATTGAACAAATGTGATAGAATTTTGCTGAATTCTTAAATTAACCATAATATAAACTGATCTAATCGGGTCTCTGTTTGCCCTACCCTAGAAGTTTAATAGTGCGTTTTACTCGCCATTTCATGCGCTTTCAGATGCCGCTTAGCCCAATACGGTATCTGAAAGATCAAAGACGTAAATTGAACAAATGTGATAGAATTTCGCTGAATTCTTGTATTAACCAAAATATAAAATGATCTAATCGGGTCTCTGATTGCCTTATCATAGAAGTTTAATAGTGCATTTCACTCGCCATTCCACGCGCTTTAAGATGCCGCCTAGCCCAGTACGCTATCTGAAATAGGAACGACGTAAATTGAACAAATGTGATAGAATTTTGCTGAATTCTTAAATTAACCATAATATAAACTGATCTAATCGGGTCTCTGTTTGCCCTACCCTAGAAGTTTAATAGTGCGTTTTACTCGCCATTTCATGCGCTTTCAGATGCCGCGTAGCCCAATACGGTATCTGAAATATCAAAGACGTAAATTGAACAATGTGATAGAATTTCGCTGAATTCTTATATTACCCTTAATGTAAAATGATCTAATCGGGTCTCTGTTCGCCCTACCCTAGAAGTTTAATAGCGCGTTTCACTCGTAATTGCATGCGCTTTGAGATGCCGCGTAGCCCAATTAGCTATATGAAATAGGAGCGACGTAAATTGAACAAATGTGATAGAATTTCGCTGAATTCTTGTATTAACCAAAATATAAAATGATCTAATCGGGTCTCTGATTGCCCTATCATAGAAGTTTAATAGTGCATTTCACACGCCATTCCACGCGCTTTAAGATGCCGCCTAGCCCAGTACGCTATCTGAAATAGGAACGACGTAAATTGAACAAATGTGATAGGATTTTGCAGAATTCTTAAATTAACCATAATATAAAACGATCTAATCGGTTCTCTGGTTGCCCTACCCTAGAAATATAACAGTGCATTTTACTCTCCATTTCATGCGCTTTGAGATGCCGCTTAGCCCAATACGCTATCTGAAATAGGAGTGACGTAAGTTGAACAAATGTGATAGAATTTCGCTTAATTCTTTTATTAACCATAATGTAAAATGATCTAATCGGGTCTCTGCTCGCCCTAGCCTAGAAGTTTAATAGTGCATTTCACTCGCCATTCCACGCGCTTTAAGATGCCGCCTAGCCCAGTACGCTATCTGAAATAGGAACGACGTAAATTGAACAAATGTGATAGAATTTTGCTGAATTCTTAAATTAACCATAATATAAACTGATCTAATCGGGTCTCTGTTTGCCCTACCCTAGAAGTTTAATAGTGCGTTTTACTCGCCATTTCATGCGCTTTCAGATGCCGCGTAGCCCAATACGGTATCTGAAATATCAAAGACGTAAATTGAACAAATGTGATAGAATTTCGCTGAATTCTTATATTACCCTTAATGTAAAATGATCTAATCGGGTCTGTGTTCGCCCTACCCTAGAAGTTTAATAGTGCGTTTCACTCGTAATTGCATGCGCTTTGAGATGCCGCGTAGCCCAATTAGCTATATGAAATAGGAGCGACGTAAATTGAACAAATGTGATAGAATTTCGCTGAATTCTTGTATTAACCAAATATAAAATGATCTAATCGGGTCTCTGATTGCCCTATCATAGAAGTTTAATAGTGCATTTCACACGCCATTCCACGCGCTTTAAGATGCCGCCTAGCCCAGTACGCTATCTGAAATAGGAACGACGTAAATTGAACAAATGTGATAGGATTTTGCAGAATTCTTAAATTAACCATAATATAAAACGATCTAATCGGTTCTCTGGTTGCCCTACCCTAGAAATTTAACAGTGCATTTTACTCTCCATTTCATGCGCTTTGAGATGCCGCTTAGCCCAATACGCTATCTGAAATAGGAGCGACGTAAGTTGAACAAATGTGATAGAATTTCGCTTAATTCTTTTATTAACCATAATGTAAAATGATCTAATCGGGTCTCTGCTCGCCCTAGCCTAGAAGTTTAATAGTGCATTTTATTCGCCATTGCATGCGCTTTGAGATGCCGCTTAGCCGAATACGCTATCTGAAATAGGAGCGACGTAAATTGAACAAATGTGATAGAATTTCCCTGAAATCTTATATTAAACAAAATATAAAATGATCTAATCGGGTCTCTGATTGCCCTATCATAGAAGTTTATTAGTGCATTTTACTCGCCCTTCCACGCGCTTTAAGATGCCGCCTAGCCCAGTACGCTATCTGAAATAGGAGCGACGTAAGTTGAACAAATGTGATAGAATTACGCTGAATTCTTATATTAACCGTAATATAAAATGATCTAATCGGGTCTCTGTTTCCCTAACCCTAGAAGTTTAATAGTGCATTTTACTCGCCACTTCATGCGGTTTGAGATGCCGCTTAGCCCAATACACTATCTGAAATAGGAGCGACGTAAATTGAACGAATGTGATAGAATTTCGCTGAATTCTTAAATTAACCATAATATAAAATGATCTAATCGGGTCTCTGTTTGCCCTACCCTAGAAGTGTAATAGTGCATTTTACTCGCCATTTCTTGTGCTTTGAGATGCCGCTTAGCCCAATACGCTATCTGAAATATCAACGACGTAAATTGAACAAATGTGATAGAATTTCGCTGAATTCTTATATTAACCTTAATGTAAAATGATCTAATCGGGTCTCTGTTCGCCCTACCCTAGAAGTTTAATAGTGCATTTCACTCGTAATTGCATGCGCTTTGAGATGCCGCATAGCGCAATTAGCTATCTGAAATAGGAGCGACGTAAATTGAACAAATGTGATAGAATTTCGCTGAATTCTTGTATTAACCAAAATATAAAATGATCTAATCGGGTCTCTGATTGCCTTATCATAGAAGTTTAATAGTGCATTTCACTCGCCATTCCACGTGCTTTAAGATGCCGCCTAGCCCAGTACGCTATCTGAAATAGGAACGACGTAAATTGAACAAATGTGATAGAATTTTGCTGAATTCTTAAATTAACCATAATATAAACTGATCTAATCGGGTCTCTGTTTGCCCTACCCTAGAAGTTTAATAGTGCGTTTTACTCGCCATTTCATGCGCTTTCAGATGCCGCTTAGCCCAATACGGTATCTGAAAGATCAAAGACGTAAATTGAACAAATGTGATAGAATTTCGCTGAATTCTAGTATTAACCAAAATATAAAATGATCTAATCGGGTCTCTGATTGCCTTATCATAGAAGTTTAATAGTGCATTTCACTCGCCATTCCACGCGCTTTAAGATGCCGCCTAGCCCAGTACGCTATCTGAAATAGGAACGACGTAAATTGAACAAATGTGATAGAATTTTGCTGAATTCTTAAATTAACCATAATATAAACTGATCTAATCGGGTCTCTGTTTGCCCTACCCTAGAAGTTTAATAGTGCGTTTTACTCGCCATTTCATGCGCTTTCAGATGCCGCGTAGCCCAATACGGTATCTGAAATATCAAAGACGTAAATTGAACAAATGTGATAGAATTTCGCTGAATTCTTATATTACCCTTAATGTAAAATGATCTAATCGGGTCTCTGTTCGCCCTACCCTAGAAGTTTAATAGTGCGTTTCACTCGTAATTGCATGCGCTTTGAGATGCCGCGTAGCCCAATTAGCTATATGAAATAGGAGCGACGTAAATTGAACAAATGTGATAGAATTTCGCTGAATTCTTGTATTAACCAAAATATAAAATGATCTAATCGGGTCTCTGATTGCCCTATCATAGAAGTTTAATAGTGCATTTCACACGCCATTCCACGCGCTTTAAGATGCCGCCTAGCCAGTACGCTATCTGAAATAGGAACGACGTAAATTGAACAAATGTGATAGGATTTTGCAGAATTCTTAAATTAACCATAATATAAAACGATCTAATCGGTTCTCTGGTTGCCCTACCCTAGAAATATAACAGTGCATTTTACTCTCCATTTCATGCGCTTTGAGATGCCGCTTAGCCCAATACGCTATCTGAAATAGGAGCGACGTAAGTTGAACAAATGTGATAGAATTTCGCTTAATTCTTTTATTAACCATAATGTAAAATGATCTAATCGGGTCTCTGCTCGCCCTAGCCTAGAAGTTTAATAGTGCATTTCACTCGCCATTCCACGCGCTTTAAGATGCCGCCTAGCCCAGTACGCTATCTGAAATAGGAACGACGTAAATTGAACAAATGTGATAGAATTTTGCTGAATTCTTAAATTAACCATAATATAAACTGATCTAATCGGGTCTCTGTTTGCCCTACCCTAGAAGTTTAATAGTGCGTTTTACTCGCCATTTCATGCGCTTTCAGATGCCGCGTAGCCCAATACGGTATCTGAAATATCAAAGACGTAAATTGAACAAATGTGATAGAATTTCGCTGAATTCTTATATTACCCTTAATGTAAAATGATCTAATCGGGTCTCTGTTCGCCCTACCCTAGAAGTTTAATAGTGCGTTTCACTCGTAATTGCATGCGCTTTGAGATGCCGCGTAGCCCAATTAGCTATATGAAATAGGAGCGACGTAAATTGAACAAATGTGATAGAATTTCGCTGAATTCTTGTATTAACCAAAATATAAAATGATCTAATCGGGTCTCTGATTGCCCTATCATAGAAGTTTAATAGTGCATTTCACACGCCATTCCACGCGCTTTAAGATGCCGCCTAGCCCAGTACGCTATCTGAAATAGGAACGACGTAAATTGAACAAATGTGATAGGATTTTGCAGAATTCTTAAATTAACCATAATATAAAACGATCTAATCGGTTCTCTGGTTGCCCTACCCTAGAAATTTAACAGTGCATTTTACTCTCCATTTCATGCGCTTTGAGATGCCGCTTAGCCCAATACGCTATCTGAAATAGGAGCGACGTAAGTTGAACAAATGTGATAGAATTTCGCTTAATTCTTTTATTAACCATAATGTAAAATGATCTAATCGGGTCTCTGCTCGCCCTAGCCTAGAAGTTTAATAGTGCATTTTATTCGCCATTGCATGCGCTTTGAGATGCCGCTTAGCCGAATACGCTATCTGAAATAGGAGCGACGTAAATTGAACAAATGTGATAGAATTTCCCTGAAACCTTATATTAAACAAAATATAAAATGATCTAATCGGGTCTCTGATTGCCCTATCATAGAAGTTTATTAGTGCATTTTACTCGCCCTTCCACGCGCTTTAAGATGCCGCCTAGCCCAGTACGCTATCTGAAATAGGAGCGACGTAAGTTGAACAAATGTGATAGAATTACGCTGAATTCTTATATTAACCGTAATATAAAATGATCTAATCGGGTCTCTGTTTCCCTAACCCTAGAAGTTTAATAGTGCATTTTACTCGCCACTTCATGCGGTTTGAGATGCCGCTTAGCCCAATACACTATCTGAAATAGGAGCGACGTAAATTGAACGAATGTGATAGAATTTCGCTGAATTCTTAAATTAACCATAATATAAAATGATCTAATCGGGTCTCTGTTTGCCCTACCCTAGAAGTGTAATAGTGCATTTTACTCGCCATTTCTTGTGCTTTGAGATGCCGCTTAGCCCAATACGCTATCTGAAATATCAACGACGTAAATTGAACAAATGTGATAGAATTTCGCTGAATTCTTATATTAACCTTAATGTAAAATGATCTAATCGGGTCTCTGTTCGCCCTACCCTAGAAGTTTAATAGTGCATTTCACTCGTAATTGCATGCGCTTTGAGATGCCGCATAGCGCAATTAGCTATCTGAAATAGGAGCGACGTAAATTGAACAAATGTGATAGAATTTCGCTGAATTCTTGTATTAACCAAAATATAAAATGATCTAATCGGGTCTCTGATTGCCTTATCATAGAAGTTTAATAGTGCATTTCACTCGCCATTCCACGTGCTTTAAGATGCCGCCTAGCCCAGTACGCTATCTGAAATAGGAACGACGTAAATTGAACAAATGTGATAGAATTTTGCTGAATTCTTAAATTAACCATAATATAAACTGATCTAATCGGGTCTCTGTTTGCCCTACCCTAGAAGTTTAATAGTGCGTTTTACTCGCCATTTCATGCGCTTTCAGATGCCGCTTAGCCCAATACGGTATCTGAAAGATCAAAGACGTAAATTGAACAAATGTGATAGAATTTCGCTGAATTCTTATATTACCCTTAATGTAAAATGATCTAATCGGGTCTCTGTTCGCCCTACCCTAGAAGTTTAATAGTGCATTTCACTCGTAATTGCATGCGCTTTGAGATGCCGCATAGCCCAATTAGCTATATGAAATAGGAGCGACGTAAATTGAACAAATGTGATAGAATTTTGCTGACTTCTTAAATTAACCATAATATAAAGTGATCTACTCGGGTCTCTGTTTGCCGTACCCTAGAACTTTAATAGTGCACTTTATTCGCCAGTTCATACGCATTGAGATGCCGCTTAGCCCAATACGCTATCTGAAATAGGAGCGACGTAAGTTGAACAAATGTGATAGAATTTCGTTGAATTCTTGTATTAACCATAATGTAAAATGATCTAATCGGGTCTCTGTTTGCCCTTCCCTAGAAGTTTAATAGTGCATTTCACTCGTCATTTCATGCGCTTTGAGATGCCGCTAAGCCCAATAAGCCATCTGAGTAGGAGCGACGTAAATTGAACAAATGTGATAGAATTTCGCTGAATTCTTATATTAACCTTAATGTAAAATGATCTAATCGGGTCTCTGTTCGCCCTACCCTAGAAGTTTAATAGTGCATTTCACTCGTAATTGCATGCGCTTTGAGATGCCGCATAGCGCAATTAGCTATCTGAAATAGGAGCGACGTAAATTGAACAAATGTGATAGAATTTCGCTGAATTCTTGTATTAACCAAAATATAAAATGATCTAATCGGGTCTCTGATTGCCTTATCATAGAAGTTTAATAGTGCATTTCACTCGCCATTCCACGCGCTTTAAGATGCCGCCTAGCCCAGTAAGCTATCTGAAATAGGAACGACGTAAATTGAACAAATGTGATAGAATTTTGCTGAATTCTTAAATTAACCATAATATAAACTGATCTAATCGGGTCTCTGTTTGCCCTACCCTAGAAGTTTAATAGTGCGTTTTACTCGCCATTTCATGCGCTTTCAGATGCCGCTTAGCCCAATACGGTATCTGAAATATCAAAGACGTAAATAGAACAGATGTGATAGAATTTCGCTGAATTCTTATATTACCCTTAATGTAAAATGATCTAATCGGGTCTCTGTTCGCCCTACCCTAGAAGTTTAATAGTGCGTTTCACTCGTAATTGCATGCGCTTTGAGATGCCGCGTAGCCCAATTAGCTATATGAAATAGGAGCGACGTAAATTGAACAAATGTGATAGAATTTCGCTGAATTCTTGTATTAACCAAAATATAAAATGATCTAATCGGGTCTCTGATTGCCCTATCATAGAAGTTTAACAGTGCATTTCACACGCCATTCCACGCGCTTTAAGATGCCGCCTAGCCCAGTACGCTATCTGAAATAGGAACGACGTAAATTGAACAAATGTGATAGGATTTTGCAGAATTCTTAAATTAACCATAATATAAAACGATCTAATCGGTTCTCTGGTTGCCCTACCCCAGAAATTTAACAGTGCATTTTACTCTCCATTTCATGCGCTTTGAGATGCCGCTTAGCCCAATACGCTATCTGAAATAGGAGCGACGTAAGTTGAACAAATGTGATAGAATTTCGCTTAATTCTTTTATTAACCATAATGTAAAATGATCTAATGGGGTCTCTGATTGCCCTATCATAGAAGTTTAGTAGTGCATTGTACTCGCCATTCCACGCGCTTTAAGAAGCCGCCTAGCCCTGTAGGCTATCTGAAATAGAAGCGACGAAAGTTGAACAAATGTGATAGAATTACGCTGCATTCTTATATTAACCGTAATATAAAATGATCTAATCGGGTCTCTGTTTGCCTTATCCTAGAAGTTTAATAGTGCATTATACTCGCCATTTCATGCGCTTTGAGATGCCGCTTAGCCGAATACGCTATCTGAAATAGGAGCGACGTAAATTGAACAAATGTGATAGAATTTCCCTGAAACCTTATATTAAACAAAATATAAAATGATCTAATCGGGTCTCTGATTGCCCTATCATAGAAGTTTAGTAGTGCATTTTACTCGCCCTTCCACGCGCTTTAAGATGCCGCCTAGCCCAGTACGCTATCTGAAATAGGAGCGACGTAAGTTGAACAAATGTGATAGAATTACGCTGAATTCTTATATTAACCGTAATATAAAATGATCTAATCGGGTCTCTGTTTCCCTAACCCTAGAAGTTTAATAGTGCATTTTACTCGCCACTTCATGCGGTTTGAGATGCCGCTTAGCCCAATACACTATCTGAAATAGGAGCGACGTAAATTGAACGAATGTGATAGAATTTCGCTGAATTCTTAAATTAACCATAATATAAAATGATCTAATCGGGTCTCTGTTTGCCCTACCCTAGAAGTGTAATAGTGCATTTTACTCGCCATTTCTTGTGCTTTGAGATGCCGCTTAGCCCAATACGCTATCTGAAATATCAACGACGTAAATTGAACAAATGTGATAGAATTTCGCTGAATTCTTATATTACCCTTAATGTAAAATGATCTAATCGGGTCTCCGTTCGCCCTACCCTAGAAGTTTAATAGTGCATTTCACTCGTAATTGCATGCGCTTTGAGATGCCGCATAGCCCAATTAGCTATATGAAATAGGAGCGACGTAAATTGAACAAATGTGATAGAATTTCGCTGAATTCTTGTATTAACCAAAATATAAAATGATCTAATCGGGTCTCTGATTGCCTTATCATAGAAGTTTAATAGTGCATTTCACTCGCCATTCCACGCGCTTTAAGATGCCGCCTAGCCCAGTACGCTATCTGAAATAGGAACGACGTAAATTGAACAAATGTGATAGAATTTTGCTGAATTCTTAAATTAACCATAATATAAACTGATCTAATCGGGGCTCTGTTTGCCCTACCCTAGAAGTTTAATAGTGCGTTTTACTCGCCATTTCATGCGCTTTCAGATGCCGCTTAGCCCAATACGGTATCTGAAAGATCAAAGACGTAAATTGAACAAATGTGATAGAATTTCGCTGAATTCTTATATTACCCTTAATGTAAAATGATCTAATCGGGTCTCTGTTCGCCCTACCCTAGAAGTTTAATAGTGCATTTCACTCGTAATTGCATGCGCTTTGAGATGCCGCATAGCCCAATTAGCTATATGAAATAGGAGCGATGTAAATTGAACAAATGTGATAGAATTTCGCTGAATCCTTGTATTAACCATAATATAAAATGATCTAATCGGGTCTCTGTTTGCCCTACCCTAGAAGTTTAACAGTGCATTTTACTCGCCATTCCACGCGCTTTAAGATGCCGCCTAGCCCAGTACGCTAACTGAAATAGGAACGACGTAAATGGAAGAAATGTGATAGGATTTTGCAGAATTCATAAATTAACCATAATATAAAATTATCTAATCGGGTCTCTGGTTGCCCTACCCTAGAAATTTAACAGTGCATTTTACTCGCCATTTCATGCGCTTTGAGATGCCGCTTAGCCCAATAAGCTATCTGAAATAGGAACGACGTAAATTGAACAAATGTGATAGAATTTTGCTCAATTCTTAAATTAACCATAATATAAAATGATATAATCGGGTCTCTGTTTGCCCTACCCTAGAAGTTTAATAGTGCATCTTACTCGCCATTTCATGCGCTTTGAGAAGCCGCATAGTACAATACGCTATCTGAAATAGGAGTCACGTAAATTGAAAAATGTGATAGAATTTCCCTGAATTCTTATATTAACCTTAATGTAAAATGATCTAATCGGGTCTCTGTTCGCCCTAGCCTAGAACTTTAATAGTGCACTTTATTCGCAATTTCATACGCTTTGAGATGCCGCTTAGCCCAATACGGTATCAGAAATAGAAGCGACGTAAATTGAACAAACGTGATAGAATTTCCCTGAAATCTTATATTAAACAAAATATAAAATGATCTAATCCGGTCTCTGATTGACCTATCATAGAAGTTTCGTAGTGCATTTTACTCGCCATTCCACGCGCTTTCGGATGCCGCCTAGCCCAGTATGCTATCTGAAATAGGAGCGACGTAAGTTGAACAAATGTGATAGAATTACGCTGAATTCTTATATTAACCGTAATATAAAATGATCTAATCGGGTCTCTGTTTGGCTTATCCTAGAAGTTTAATAGTGCATTTTACTCGCCATTTCATGCGCTTTGAAATGCTGCTTAGCCCAATACGCTATCTGAAATAGGAGCGACGTAAATTGAACAAATGTGATAGAATTTCGCTGAATTCTTAAATTAACCATAATATAAAATGATCTAATCGGGTCTCTGTTTGTCCTACCCTAGAAGTTTAATAGTGCATTTTACTCGCCATTTCATGCGCTTTGAGATGCCGCATAGCCCAGTACGCTATCTGAAATAGGAGCGACTTAAGTTGAACAAATGTGATAGAATTACGCTGCATTCTTATATTAACCGTAATATAAAATGACCTAACCGGGTCTCTGTTTGCCTTATCCTAGAAGCTTAATAGCGCATCTTACTCGCCATTTCATGTGCTTTGAGAGGCCGCTTAGCCCAATACGCTATCTGAAATAGGAGCGACGTAAATTGAACAAATGTGATAGAATTTCGCAGAATTCTTATATTAACCAAAATATAAAATGATCTAATCGGGTCTCTGTTCGCCCTAGCCTAGTAGTTTAATAGTGCATTTTATTCGCCATTTTATGCGCTTTGAGATGCCGCTTAGCCGAATACGCTATCTGAAATAGGAGCGACGTAAATTGAACAGATGTGATATAATCTCCCTGAAATCTTATCTTAACCATAATATAAAATGATCTAATCGGGTCTCTGTTTGCCCTAGCCTAGAAGTTCAATAGTGCATTTCACTCGCCATTCCACGCGCTTTGAGATGCCTCTAAGCCCAATAAGCTATCTGTAATAGGAGCGACGTAAATTTTACAAATGTGATAGAATTTCGTTGAATTCTTATATTAACCGTAATATAAAATGATCTAATCGGGTCTCTGTTTGCCTCATCCTAGAAGTATAATAGTGCATTATACTCGCCATTTCATGCGCTTTTAGATGCCGCTTAGCCCAGGACGCTATCTGAAATAGGAACGACGTAAATTGAACAAATGTGAGAGAATTTTGCTGAATTCTTAAATTAACCTTAATGTAAAATGATCCAATCGGGTCTCCGTTCGCCCTACCATAGAAGTCTAATAGTGCATTTCACTCGCCATTTCATGCGCTTTGAGATGCCGCCAAGCCCAATACGCTATCTGAAATAGGAGCGACGTAAGTTGAACAAATGTGATAGAATTACGCTGCATTCTTTTATTAACCATAATGTAAAATGATCTGCTCGGGTCTCTGTTCGCCCTAGCCTAGAAGTTTAATAGTGCATTTTATTCGCCATTTCATGCGGATTGAGATGCCGCTAAGCCCAATAAGCTATCTGAAATAGGAGCGACGTAAATTGAACAAATGTGATAGAATCTCCCTGAAATCTTATATTAACCATAATATAAAATGATCTAATCGGGTCTCTGTTCGCCCTAGCCTAGAAGTTTAATAGTGCATTTTATTCGCCATTTCATGCGCTTTTAGATGCCGCTTAGCCTAGGACGCTATCTGAAATATGAACGACGTAAATTGAACAAATGTGATAGAATTTCACTGAATTCTTAAATTAACCATAATATAAAATGATCTAATCGGGTCTCTGTTCGCCCTACCATAGAAGTCTAATAGTGCATTTCACTCGCCATTTCATGCGCTTTGAGATGCCGCTTAGCCCAATACGCTCTATGAAATAGGAGCGACGTAAGTTGAACAAATGTGATAGAATTTCGCTGAATTCTCTTATTCACCATAATGTAAAATGATCTGCTCGGGTCGCTGTTCGCCCTAGCCTAGAAGTTTAATAGTGCATTTCACTCGTCATTTCATGCGCTTTGAGATGCCGCTGAGCCCAATAAGCTATTTGTAATAGGAGCGACGCAAATTGAACAAATGTGATAGAATTTCGCTGAATTCTTATATTAACCAAAATATAAAATGATCAAATCGGGTCTCTGATTGCCCTAACATAGAATTTTAATTGCGCATTCTACTCGCCATTCCACCCGCTTTAAGATGCCGCCTAGCCCAGTACGCTATCTGAAATAGGAACGACGTAAGTTGAACAAATGTGATAGAATTACTCTGCATTCTTATATTAACCAAAGTATATAATGATCTAATCTGGTCTCTGATTGCCCTATCATAGAAGGTTAATAGTGCATTTTACTCGCCATTCCACGCGCTTTAAGATGCCGCCTAGCTCAGTACGCTGTCTGAAATAGAAGCGACGTAACTTGAACAAGTGTGATAGAATCTCGCTGAATACTTATATTAACCTTAATGTAAAATGATCTAATCGGGTCTCTGTTCGCCCTAGCCTAGAAGTTTAATAGCGAATTTTATTCGCCATTTCATGCGCCTTGAGATGCCGCTTAGCACAATACGCTATCTGAAATAGGAGCGACGTAAATTGAACAAATGTGATAGAATTTCCCTGAAATCTTATATTAAACAAAATATAAAATGATCTAATCGGGTCTCTGATTGCCCTATCATGGAAGTTTAGCAGCGCATTTTACTCGCCATTCCACGCGCTTTAAGATGCCGCCTAGCCCAGTATGCTATCTAAATTAGGAGCGACGTAAGTTGAACAAATGTGATAGAATTACGCTGAATTCTTATATTAACCGTAATATAAAATAATCTAATCGGGTCTCTGTTTGCCTTATCCTAGAAGTTTAGTATTGCATTTTACTCGCCATTTCATGCTCTTTTAGATGCCGCCGAGCCCAGTACGGTATCTGAAATAGGAGCGACGTAAGTTGAACAAATGTGATAGAATTTTGCTGAATTCTTAAATTAACCATAATATAAAATGATCTAATCGGGTCTCTGTACGCCCTACCATAGAAATCTAATAGTGCATTTTACTCACCATTTCATGCGCTTTGAGATGACGCTTAGCCCAATACGCTATCTGAAATAGGGGCGACGTAAGTTGAACAAATGTGATAGAATTTCGCTGAATTCTTTTATTAACCATAATGTAAAATGATCTGATCGGGTCTCTGTTCGCCCTAGCCTAGAAGTTTAAGAGTGCATTTTACTCGCCATTTCATGTGCTTCGAGATGCCGCATAGCCCAATACGCTATCTGGAATAGGAGCGACGTAAATTGAACAAATGTGATAGAATTTCGCTGAATCCTTATATTAAACAAAATATAAAATGATCTAATCGGGTCTCTGTTTGCCCTACCCTAGAAGTTTAATCGTGCATTTTACACGCCATTTCATGCGCTTTGAGATGCCGCTTAGCCCAGTAGGCTATCTGAAATAGGAGCGACGTAAATTTAACAAATGTGATAGAATTTCGCTGAATTCTTATATTAACCAAGGTATAAAATGATCTAGTCTGGTCTCTGATTGCCCTATCATAGAAGGTTAATAGTGCATTTTACTCGCCATTCCACACGCTTTAAGATGCCGCCTAGCCTAGTACGCTGTCTGAAATAGGAGCGACGTAAATTGAACAAATGTGATAGAATCTCGCTGAATACTTATATTAACCTTAATGTAAAATGATCTAATCGGGTCTCTGTTCGTCCTGGCCTAGAAGTTTAATAGTGCATTTTATTCGCCAATTCATGCGCTTTGAGATGCCGGTTAGCCCAATACGCTATCTGAAATAGGAGCGACGTAAATTGAACAAATGTGATAGAATTTCGCTGAATTCTTAAAGTAACCTTAATATAAAATGATCTAATCGGGTCTCTGTTTGCCCTACCCTAGAAGTTTAACAGTGCATTTCACTCGTCATTTCATGCGCTTTGAGATGCCGCTAAGCACAATAAGCTATCTGGAATAGCAGCGACGTAAATTGAACAAATGTGAAAGAATTACGCCGCATTCTTATATTAACCGTAATATAAAATGATCTAATCGGGTCTCTGTTTGCCTTATCCTAGAAGTTTAATAGTGCATTTTACTCGCCATTTCATACGCTTTGAGATGCCGCTTTGCCCAATACGCTATCTGAAATAGGAGCGACGTAAATTGAACAAATGTGATAGAATTTCGCTGAATTCTTAAATTAACTATAATATAAAATTATCTAATCGGGTCTCTGTTTGCCCTACCCTAAAAGTTTAATAGTGCATTCTACTCGTCATTTCATGCGCTTTGAGATGCCGCTTAGCCCAATACGCTATCTGAAATAGGAGCGATGTAAATTGAACAAATGTGATAGAATTTCGCTGAATTCTTTTATTAACCATAATGTAAAATGATCTAATCGGGTCTCTGTTCGTCCTGGCCTAGAAGTTTAATAGTGCATTTTATTCGCCAATTCATGCGCTTTGAGATGCCGGTTAGCCCAATACGCTATCTGTAATAGAAGCGACGTAAATTGAACAAATGTGATAGAATTTCCTTGAAATCTTATATTAAACAAAATATAAAATGATCTAATCGGGTCTCTGATTGCCCTATCATAGAAGTTTCGTAGTGCATTTTACTCGCCCTTCCACGCGCTTTAAGATGCCGTCTAGCCCAGTACGCTATCTGAAATAGGAGCGACGTAAGTTGAACAAATGTGATAGAATTACGCTGAATTCTTATATTAACCGTAATATAAAATGATCTAATCGGGTCTCTGTTTGCGTTACGCTAGAAGTTTAATAGTGCATTGTACTCGCCATTTCATGCGCTTTGAGATGCCGCGTAGCCCAATACGCTATCTGAAATAGGAGCGACGTAAATTGAACAAATGTGGTAGCATTTCGCTGAATTCTTAAATTAACCATAATATAAAATGATCTAATCGGGTCTCTGTTTGCCCTACCCTAGAAGTTTAATAGTGAATTTTACTCGCCATTTCTTGCGCTTTGAGGTGCCGCTTAGCCCAATACGCTATCTGAAATATGAGCGACGTAAATTGAACAAATGTGATAGAATTTCGCTGAATTCTCATATTAACATTAATGTAAAATGATCTAATCGAGTCTCTGTTCGCCCTACCCTAGAAGTTTAATAGTGCATTTCACTCGTCATTTCATGCGCTTTAAGATGCCGCCTAGCCCAGTACGCTATCTGAAATAGGAGCGACGTAAATTGAACAAATGTGATAGATTTCCCTGAATTCTTATATTAACCTTAATGGAAAATGATCTGTTGGGGCTCTGTTCGCCCTACCCTAGAAGTGTAATCGTGCATTTTACCCGTCATTTCATGCGCTTTGAGATGCCGCGTAGCCCAATACGCTATCTGAAATAGGAGAGACGTAAATTGAACAAATGTGATAGAATTTCGCTGAATTCTTTTATTAACCATGATGTAAAATGATCTAATCGGGTCTCTGTTCGCCCTAGCTTAGAAGTTTAATAGTGCATTGTATTCGCCATTTCATGCGCTTTGAGATGCCGCGTAGCCCAGTACGCTATCTGAAATAGGAGCGACGTAAGTTGAACAAATGTGATAGAATTTCGCTGCATTCATATATTAGCCAAAATATAAAATGATCTAATCGGGTCTCTCATTGCCCTATCGTAGAAGTTTAATAGTGCATTTCACACATCATTTCATGCGCTTTAAGATGCCGCTTAGCCCAGTACGCTATGTGAAATAGGAGCGACGTAAATTGAACAAATGTGATAGAATTTCGCTGCATTCATATATTAACCGAAATATAAAATGATCTAATCGGGTCTCTGATTGCCCTATCATAGAAGTTTAATAGCGAATTTCACTCATCATTTCATGCGCTTTAAGATGCCGCTTAGCCCAGTACGCTATGTGAAACAGGAGCAACGTAAATTGAACAAATGTGATAGATTTTTGGTGAATTCTTAAATTAACCATACTATAAAAAGATCTAATCGGGTCTCTGTTCTCCCTACCCTAGAAGTTTAATAGTGCATTTTACTCGCCATTTCATGCGCTTTGAGATGCCGTTTAGCCCAATACGCTATCAGAAATAGGAGCGACGTAAATTGAACAAATATGATAGAATTTCGCTGAATTCTTAAATTAACTATAATATAAAATTATCTAATCGGGTCTCTGTTTGCCCTACCCTAGAAGTTTAATAGTGCATTTTACTCGTCATTTCATGCGCTTTGAGATGCCGCTTAGCCCAATACGCTATCTGAAATAGGAGCGATGTAAATTGAACAAATGTGATAGAATTTCGCTGAATTCTTTTATTAACCATAATGTAAAATGATCTAATCGGGTCTCTGTTCGCCCTAGCCTAGAAGTTCAATAGTGCATTTTATTCGCCAATTCATGCGCTTTGAGATGCCGCTTAGCCCAATACACTATCTGTAATAGGAGCGACGTAAATTGAACAAATGTGATAGAATTTCCTTGAAATCTTATATTAAACAAAATATAAAATGATCTAATCGGGTCTCTGATTGCCCTATCATAGAAGTTTAATAGCGAATTTCACTCATCATTTCATGCGCTTTAAGATGCCGCTTAGCCCAGTAGGCTATGTGAAACAGGAGCGACGTAAATTGAACAAATGTGATAGACTTTGGTGAATTCTTAAATTAACCATACTATAAAATGATCGAATCGGGTCTCTGTTTGCCCTACCCTAGAAGTTTAATAGTGCATTTCACTCGTAATTTCATGCGCTTTGGGAGCCCGCATAGCCCTATACGCTATCTGAAGTAGGAGCGACGTAAATTGAACAAATCTGATAGAATTTCGCTGAATTCTTATATTGACCAAAATATGAAATGATCTAATCGGGTCTCTGATTGCCCTATCATAGAAGTTTAATAGTGTATTTTACTGGCCATGCCGCGCGCTTTAAGATGCCACCTAGCCCAGTACGCTATCTGAAATAGAGGCGACGTAAATTGAACGAATGTGATAGAATTACGCTGAATTCTTAAATTAACCATAATATAAAATGATTTAATCGGGTCTTTGTTTGCCCTACCCTAGAAGTTTAATAGTCTATTTTACTCGCCATTGCATGTGCTTTGAGATGCCGCATAGCCCAATACGCTATCTGAAATATGAGCGACGTAAATTGAACAAATGTGATAGAATTTCGCTGAATTCTCATATTAACATTAATGTAAAATGATCTAATCGAGTCTCTGTTCGCCCTACCCTAGAAGTTTAATCGTGCATTTCACTCGTCATTTCATGCGCTTTGAGATGCCGCGTAGCCCAATACGCTATCTGAAATAGGAGAGACGTAAATTGAACAAATGTGATAGAATTTCGCTGAATTCTTATATTAAACGTAATATAAAATGATCTAATCGGGTCTCTGTTTGAATTATCCTAGAAGTTTGATAGTGCATTTCACTCGCCATTTCATGCGCTTTGAGATGCCGCTTAGCCCAATACGCTATCTGAAATAGGAGCGACGTAAATTGAACAAATGTGATAGAATTTCGCTGAATACTTATATTAACCAAAATATAAAATGATCTAATCGGGTCTCAGTACGCCCTAGCTTAGGAGTTTAATAGTGCATTGTATTCGCCATTTCATGCGCTTTGAGTTGCCGCGTAGCCCAGTACGCTATCTAAAATAGGAGCGACGTAAGTTGAACAAATGTGATAGAATTACGCTGAATTCTTATATTAACCGTAATATAAAATGATCTAATCGGGGCTCTGTTTGAATTATCCTAGAAGTTTGATAGTGCATTTCACTCGCCATTTCATGCGCTTTGAGATGACGCTTAGCCCAATACGCAATCTGAAATAGGAGCGACGTAAATTGAACAAATGTGATAGAATTTCGCTGAATTCTTGAATTAACTATAATATGAAATTATCTAATCGGGTCTCTGTTTGCCCTACCCTAGAAGTTTAATAGTGCATTTAACTCGCCATTTCATGCGCTTTGAGATGCCGCTTAGCCCAATACGCTATCTGAAATAGGAGCGATGTAAATTGAACAAATGTGATAGAATTTCGCTGAATTCTTTTATTAACGATAATGTAAAATGATCTAACCGGGTCTCTGTTCGCCCTGGCCTAGAAGTTTAATAGTGCATTTCATTCGCCATTTCATGCGCTTTGAGATGCCGCTTAGCCCAATACGCTATCTGAAATAGGAGCGACGTAAATTGAACAAATGTGATAGAATTTCGCTGAATTCTTTTATTAACCATAATGTAAAAGATCTAATAGGGTCTCTGTTCTCCCTAGCTTAGAAGTTTAATAGTGCATTGTATTCGCCATTTCATGCGCTTTGAGATGCCGCGTAGCCCAATACGCTGTCTGAAATAGGAGCGACGTAAATTGAACAAATGTGATAGAATTTCCCTGAAATCTTATATTGAACAAAATATAAAATGATCTAATCGGGTCTCTGATTGCCCTATCATAGAAGCTTAGAAGTGCATTTTACTAGCCATTCCACGCGCTTTAAGATGCCGCCTAGCCCAGTATGCTATCTGAAATAGGAACGACGTAAATTGAACAAATGTGATAGAATTTTGCTGAATTCTTATGTTAACCTTAATGTAAAATGATCTAATCGGGTCTCTGTTTGCCCTACCCTAGAAGTTTAATAGTGTATTTTACTCGCCATTTCATGCGCTTTGAGATGCCGCATAGCCCAGTACGCTATCTGAAATAGGAGCGACGTATATTGAACAAATGTGATAGAATTTCGCTGAATTCTTATATTAACCAAAATATAAAATGATCTAATCGGGTCTCTGTTTGCCCTACACTAGAAGTTTAACAGTGCATTTTAATCGCCATTTCATGCGCTTTGAGAAGCAGCTTAGCCCAATACGCTATCTGAAATAGGAACGACGTAAATTGAACAAATGTGATAGAATATCCCTGAATACTTATATTAACCTTAATGTAAAATGATCTAATCGGGTCTCTGTTCGCCCTACCCTAGAAGTGTAATAGTGCATTTCACTCGCCATTTCATGCGCTTTGAGATGGCGCTTAGCCCAATAAGCTATCTGAAATAGGAGCGAAGTAAATTGAACAAATGTGATAGAATTACTCTGAATTCTTATATTAACCGTAATATAAAATGACCAAATCGGGTCTCTGTTTGCCTTATCCTAGAAGTTTAATAGTGAATTTCACTCGCCATTTCATGCGCTTTGAGATGGCGCTTAGCCCAATACGCTATCTGAAATAGTAGCGACGTAAATTGAACAAATGTGATAGAATTTGGCTGAATTCTTAAATTAACCATAATATAAAATGATCTTATCCGGTCTCTGTTTGCCCTACCCTAGAAGTTTAATAGTGCATTTCACTCGTCATTTCATGCGCTTTGAGATGCCGCTTAGCCCAATAAGCTATCTGAAATAGGAGCGACGTAAATTGAACAGATGTGATAGAATTTGGCTGAATTCTTATATTAACCTTAATGTAAAATGTTCTAATCGGGTCTCTGTTCGCCCTACCCTTGAAGATTAATAGTGCATTTCACTCGTCATTTCATGCGCTTTGAGATGCCGCTTAGCCCAATACGCTATCTGAAATAGCAGCGACGTAACTTGAACAAATGTGATAGAATTTCGCTGAATTCTTATATTAACCAAAATATAAAATGATCTAATCGGGTCTCTGATAGCCCTATCATAGAAGTTTAATAGTGCATTTTACCCGCCATTCCACGCGCTTTAAGATGCCGCCTAGCCCAGTACGCTATCTGAAATAGGAGCGACGTACGTTGAACAAATGTGATAGAATTACGCTGAATTCTTATATTAACCGTAATATAAAATGAACGAATCGGGTCTCTGTTTGCCTTATCCTAGAAGTTTAATAGTGCATTTTACTCGCCATTTCATCCTCATTGAGTTGCCGCTTAGCCCAATACGCTATCTGAAATATCAGCGACGTAAATTGAACAAATGTGATAGAATTTTTCTGAATTCTTAAATAAACCATAATATGAAATGATCTAATCGGGTCTCTGTTTGCCTTACCCTAGAAGTTTAACAGTGCATTTTACTCGCCATTTCATGCTCTTTGAGATGCCACTTAGCCCAATACGCTATCTGAAATAGGAGCGACGTAAATTGAACAAATGTGATAGAATTTCCCTGAAATCTTATATTAATCAAAATATAAAATGATCTAATCGGGTCTCTGATTGCCCTATCATAGAAGATTAGTAGTGCATTTTACTCGCCATTCCACGCGCTTTAAGATGCCGCATAGCCCAGTACGCTATCTGAAATAGTAGCGACGTAACTTGAACAAATGTGATAGAATTACGCTGAATTCTTATATTAACCGTAATATAAAATGATCTAATCGGGTCTCTGTTTGCCTTATCCTAGAAGTTTAATAGCGCATTTTACTCGCCATTTCATGCGCTTTGAGATGCCGCTTAGCCCAATACGCTATCTGGAATAGGAGCGACGTAAATTGAACAAATGTGATAGAATTTCCGTGAATCCTTATATTAACCTTAATGTAAAATGATCTAATCGGGACTCTGTTCGCCCTACCATAGATGTCAAATGGTGCATTTCACTCGCCATTTCATGCGCTTTGAGATGCCGCTTAGCCGAATACGCTATCTGATATAGGAGCGATGTAAATTGAACAAATGTGATACTATTTCCCTGAAATCTTATATTAAACAAAATATAAAATGATCTAATCGGGTCTCTGATTGCCCTATCATAGAAGTTTAGTAGTGCATTTTACTCGCCATTCCACGCGCTTTAAGTTGCCGCCTAGCCCAGTACGCTGTCTGAAATAGGAGCGACGTAAATTGAACAAGTGTGATAGAATCTCGCTGAATACTTATATTAACCTTAATGTAAAATGATCTAATCGGGCCTCTGTTCGCCCTACCCTAGAAGTTTAATAGTGCATTTCACTCGTCATTTCATGCGCTTTGAGATGACGCTTAACCCAATACGCTATCTGAAATAGGAGCGACGTAAGTTGAACAAATGTGACAGAATTACGCTGCATTCTTCTATTCGCCTTAATGTAAAATGATCTCTTCGGGTCTCTGTTCACCCTACCCTAGATGTATAATAGTGCATTTCACTCGTCATTTCATGCGCTTTGAGATGCCGCTTAGCCCAATACGATATCTGAAATAGGAGCGACGTAAATTGAACAAATGTGATAGAATTTCCCTGAATCCTTATATTAACCAAAATATAAAATAATCTAATCGGGTCTCTGATTGCCCTATCATAGAAGTTTAGTAGTGCATTTTACTCGCCATTCCACGCGCTTTAAGATGCCGCCTAGCTCAGTACGCTATCTGAAATAGGAGCGACATAACTTGAACAAATGTGATAGAATTACGCTGCATTCTTATATTAACCGTAATATAAAATGATCTAATCGGGTCGCTGTTTGCCCTACCCTAGGAGTTTAATAGTGCATTTTAGTCGCCATTTCATGCGCTTTGAGATCCGGCTTAGCCCAATACGCTATCTGAAATAGGAGCGACGTAAATTGAACAAATGTGATACTATTTCCCTGAAATCTTATATTAAACAAAATATAAAAGGATCTAATCGGGTCTCTGATTGCTCTATCATAGAAGTTTAGTAGTGCATTTTACTCGCCCTTCCACGCGCTTTAAGATGGCGCATAGGTCAGTAGGCTATCTGAAATAGGAGCGACGTAAGATGAACAAATGTGATAGAATTACGCTGAATTCTTATATTAACCGTAATATAAAATGATCTAATCGGGTCTCTGTTTGCCCTACCCTAGAAGTTTAATAGTGCATTTTATTCGCCATTTCATGCGCTTTGAGATGCCGCTTAGCCCAGTACGCTATCTGAAATAGGAGCGACGTAAATTGAACAAATGTGATAGAATTTGGCTGAATTCTTAAATTAACGATAATATAAAATGATCTAATCGGGTCTCTGTTTGCCCTACCCTAGAAGTTTAATAGTGCATTTTACTCGCCATTTCATGCGCTTTGAGATCCGGCTTAGCCCAATACGCTATCTGAAATAGGAGCGACGTAAATTGAACAAATGTGATAGAATTTCCGTGAATCCTTATATTAACCTTAATGTAAAATGATCTAATCGGGTCTCTGTTCGCCCTACCATAGAAGTCTAATGGTGCATTTCACTCGCCATTTCATGCGCTTTGAGATGCCGCTTAGCCGAATACGCTATCTGATATAGGAGCGACGTAAATTGAACAAATGTGATACTATTTCCCTTAAATCTTATATTAAACAAAATATAAACTTATCTAATCGGGTCTCTGATTGCCCTATCATAGAAGTTTAGTAGTGCATTTTACTCGCCGTTCCACGCGCTTTAAGTTTCCGCCTAGCCCAGTACGCTATCTGAAATAGGAGCGACGTAAGTTGAACAAATGTGATAGAATTTTGCTGAATTCTTAAATTAACCATAATATAAAATGATCTAATCGGGTCTCTGTTTGCCCTACCCCAGAAGTTTAACAGTGCATTTTAGTCGCCATTTCATGCGCTTTGAGATCCGGCTTAGCCCAATACGCTATCTGAAATAGGAGCGACGTAAATTGAACAAATGTGATAGAATTTCCGTGAATTCTTATATAAACCTTAATGTAAAATGATCCAATCGGGTCTCTGTTCGCCCTACCATAGAAGTCCAATAGTGCATTTCACTCGCCATTTCATGCGCTTTGAGATGCCGCCTAGCCCAGTACGCTATCTGAAATAGGAGCGACGTAACTTGAACAAATGTGATAGAATTTCGCAGAATTCTTATATTAACCAAAATATAAAATGATCTAATCTGGTCTTTGATTGCCCAATCATAGAAGGTTGATAGTGCATTTTACTCGCCATTCCACACGCTTTAAGATGCCGCCTAGCCCAGTACGCTGTCTGAAATAGGAGCGACGGAAATTGAACAAATGTGATAGAATCTCCCTGAATACTTATATTAAGCTTAATGTAAAATGATCTAATCGGGACTCTGTTCGCCTTACCCTAGAAGTTTAATAGTGCGTTTCACTCGTCATTTCATGCGCTTTGAGATGCCGCTTAGCCCAAAACGATATCTGAAATAGGAGCGACGTAAATTGAACAAATGTGATAGAATTTCCCTGAATTCTTATATTAAACAAAATATAAAATGATCTAATCGGGTCTGTGAATGCCCTATCATAGAAGCTTAATAGTGCATTTTACTCGCCATTCCACGCGGTTTAAGATGCCGGCCAGCCCAGTACGCTATCTGAAATAGGAGCGACGTAATTTGAAGAAATGTGATAGAATTACGCTGAATTCTTATATTAACCGTAATATAAAATGAACTAATCGGGTCTCCGTTTGCCTTATCCTAGAAGCTTAATAGCGCATTTTACGCGCCATTTCATTCGCTTTGAGATGCCGCATAGCCCAATACGCTATCTGAAATAGGAGCGACGTAAATTGAACAAATGTGATAGAATTTCCGTGAATCCTTATATTAACCTTAATGTAAAATGATCTAATCGGGTCTCTGTTCGCCCTACCATAGAAGTCTAATAGTGCATTTCACTCGCCATTTCATGCGCTTTGAGATGCCGCTTAGCCCAATACGCTATCTGAAATAGGAGCGACGTAAGTTGAACAAATGTGATAGAATTACGCTGAATTCTTTTATTAACCATAATGTAAAATGATCTGCTCGGGTCTCTGTTTGCCGTACCCTAGAAGTTTAATAGTGCAGTTTAGTCGCCATTTCATGCGCTTTGAGATCCGGCTTAGCCCAATACGCTATCTGAAATAGGAGCGACGTAAATTGAACAAATGTGATAGAATTTCGCTGAATTCTTAAATTAACCATAATATAAAATGATCTAATCGGGTCTCTGCTTGCCCTACCCTAGAAGTTTAATATTGCATTTCCCTCGTCACATCATGCGCTTTGAGATGCCGCTAAGCCCAATAAGCTATCTGAAATAGGAGCGACGTAAATTGAACAAATGTGATAGAATTTCGCAGAATTCTTATGTTAACCAAAATATAAAATGATCTAATCTGATCTCTGTTCGCCATAGCCTAGAAGTTTAATAGTGCATTTTGTTCGCCATTTCATGCGCTTTGTGATGCCGCTTAGCCCAATACGCTATCTGAAATAGAAGCGACGTAAATTGAACAAATGTGATAGAATTTCCCTGAAGTCTTATATTAAACAAAATATAAAATGATCTAATCGGGTCTCTGATTGCTCTATCATAGAAGTTTAGTAGTGCATTTTACTCGCCCTTCCACGCGCTTTGAGATGCCGCCTAGATCAGTAGGCTACCTGAAATAGGAGCGACGTAAGATGAACAAATGTGATAGAATTACGCTGAATTCTTATATTAACCGTAATATAAAATGAACTAATCGGGTCTCCGTTTGCCTTATCCTAGAAGTTTAATAGCGCATTTTACGCGCCATTTCATGCGCTTTGAGAGGCCGCTTAGCCCAATACGCTATCTGAAATAGGAGCGACGTAAATTGAACAAATGTGATAGAATTTCCGTGAATTCTTATATAAACCTTAACGTAAAATGATCCAATCGGGTCTCTGTTCGCCCTACCATAGAAGTCTAATAGTGCATTTCACTCGCCATTTCATGCGCTTTGAGGTGCCGCTTAGCCCAATACGCTATCTGAAATAGGAGCGACGTAAGTTGAACAAATGTGATTGAATTTCGCTGAATTCTTTCATTAACATTAATGTAAAATGATCTAATCGAGTCTCTGTTTGCCCTACCATAGAATTTTAATAGTGCATTCTACTCGCCATTCCACCCGCTTTAAGATGCCGCCTAGCCCAGTACGCTATCTGAAATAGGAGCGACGTAAATTGAACAAATGTGATAGAATTTTGCTGAATTCTTAAATTAACCATAATATAAAATGATCTAATCGGGTCTCTGTTTGCCCTACCCTAGAAGTTTAATAGTGCATTTCACTCGTCATTTCATGCGCTTTGAGATGCCGCTAAGCCCAATACGCTATCTGCAATCGGAGCGACGTAAATTGAACAATTGTGATAGAATTTCGCTGAATTCTTATATTAACCAAAATATAAAATGATCTAGTCGGGTCTCTGATTGCCCTATCATAGAAGTTTAATAGTGCATTTTACTCGCCCTTTCACGCGCTTTAAGATGCCGCCTAGCCCAGTACGCTATCTCAAATAGGAGCGACGTATGTTGAACAAATGTGATAGAATTACGCTGAATTCTTATATTAACCGTAATATAAAATGATCTAATCGGGTCTCTGTTCGCCCTACCCTAGAAGATTACTAGTGCATTTCACTCGACATTTCATGCGCTTTGAGATGCCGCTTAGCCCAATAAGCTATCTGAAATAGGAGCGACGTAAATTGAACAAATGTGATTGAATTTTTCTGAATTCTTAAATAAACTATAATATGAAATGATCTAATCGGGTCTCTGTTTGCCCTACCCTACAAGTTTAGCACTGCATTTTACTCGCCATTTCATGCGCTTTGAGATGCCGCTTAGCCCAATACGATATCTGAAATAGGAGCGACGTAAATTGAACAAATGTGATAGAATTTCCCTGAATACTTATATTAACCTTAATGTAAAATGATCTAATCGGGTCTCTGTTCGCCCTACCCTAGATGTTTAATAGAGTATTTTACTCGCCATTTCATGCGCTTTGAGATGGCGCTTAGCCCAATACGCTATCTGAAATAGGAGCGACGTAAATTGAACGAATGTGATAGAATTTCGCTGGCTTCTTATATTAACCAAAATATAAAATGATCTAATCGGGTCTCTGATAGCCCTATCATAGAAGTTTAATAGTGCATTTTACTCGCCATTCCACGCGCTTTAAGATGCCGCCTAGCCCAGTACGCTATCTGAAATAGGAGCGACGTAAGTTGAACAAATGTGATAGAGTTACGCTGAATTCTTAAATTAATCATAATATAAAATGGTCTTATCGGGTCTCTGTTTGCCTTACCCTAGAAGTTTAATAGTGCATTTTACTCGCCATTTCATGCACTTTGAGATGCCGCCCAGCCCAGTACGCTATCTGAAATAGGAGCGACGTAAATTGAACAAATGTGATAGAATTTCCCTGAATTCTTATATTAAACAAAATATAAAATGATCTAATCGGGTCTGTGAATGCCCTATCATAGAAGCTTAATAGTGCATTTTACTCGCCATTCCACGCGGTTTAAGATGCCGGCCAGCCCAGTACGCTATCTGAAATAGGAGCGACGTAATTTGAAGAAATGTGGTAGAATTACGCTGAATTCTTATATTAACCGTAATATAAAATGAACTAATCGGGTCTCCGTTTGCCTTATCCTAGAAGTTTAATAGCGCATTTTACGCGCCATTTCATGCGCTTTGAGATGCCGCATAGCCCAATACGCTATCTGAAATAGGAGCGACGTAAATTGAACAAATGTGATAGAATTTCGCTGAATTCTTAAATTAACCATAATATAAAATGATCTAATCGGGTCTCTGTTTGCCCTACCCCAGAAGTTTAACAGTGCATTTTAGTCGCCATTTCATGCGCTTTGAGATCCGGCTTAGCCCAATACGCTATCTGAAATAGGAGCGACGTAAATTGAACAAATGTGATAGAATTTCCGTGAATTCTTATATAAACCTTAATGTAAAATGATCCAATCGGGTCTCTGTTCGCCCTACCATAGAAGTCCAATAGTGCATTTCACTCGCCATTTCATGCGCTTTGAGATGCCGCCTAGCCCAGTACGCTATCTGAAATAGGAGCGACGTAACTTGAACAAATGTGATAGAATTTCGCAGAATTCTTATATTAACCAAAATATAAAATGATCTAATCTGGTCTTTGATTGCCCAATCATAGAAGGTTGATAGTGCATTTTACTCGCCATTCCACACGCTTTAAGATGCCGCCTAGCCCAGTACGCTGTCTGAAATAGGAGCGACGGAAATTGAACAAATGTGATAGAATCTCCCTGAATACTTATATTAAGCTTAATGTAAAATGATCTAATCGGGACTCTGTTCGCCTTACCCTAGAAGTTTAATAGTGCGTTTCACTCGTCATTTCATGCGCTTTGAGATGCCGCTTAGCCCAAAACGATATCTGAAATAGGAGCGACGTAAATTGAACAAATGTGATAGAATTTCCCTGAATTCTTATATTAAACAAAATATAAAATGATCTAATCGGGTCTGTGAATGCCCTATCATAGAAGCTTAATAGTGCATTTTACTCGCCATTCCACGCGGTTTAAGATGCCGGCCAGCCCAGTACGCTATCTGAAATAGGAGCGACGTAATTTGAAGAAATGTGATAGAATTACGCTGAATTCTTATATTAACCGTAATATAAAATGAACTAATCGGGTCTCCGTTTGCCTTATCCTAGAAGCTTAATAGCGCATTTTACGCGCCATTTCATGCGCTTTGAGATGCCGCATAGCCCAATACGCTATCTGAAATAGGAGCGACGTAAATTGAACAAATGTGATAGAATTACGCTGAATTCTTTTATTAACCATAATGTAAAATGATCTGCTCGGGTCTCTGTTTGCCGCACCCTAGAAGTTTAATAGTGCAGTTTAGTCGCCATTTCATGCGCTTTGAGATCCGGCTTAGCCCAATACGCTATCTGAAATAGGAGCGACGTAAATTGAACAAATGTGATAGAATTTCGCTGAATTCTTAAATTAACCATAATATAAAATGATCTAATCGGGTCTCTGCTTGCCCTACCCTAGAAGTTTAATAGTGCATTTCCCTCGTCACATCATGCGCTTTGAGATGCCGCTAAGCCCAATAAGCTATCTGAAATAGGAGCGACGTAAATTGAACAAATGTGATAGAATTTCGCAGAATTCTTATGTTAACCAAAATATAAAATGATCTAATCTGATCTCTGTTCGCCATAGCCTAGAAGTTTAATAGTGCATTTTGTTCGCCATTTCATGCGCTTTGTGATGCCGCTTAGCCCAATACGCTATCTGAAATAGAAGCGACGTAAATTGAACAAATGTGATAGAATTTCCCTGAAGTCTTATATTAAACAAAATATAAAATGATCTAATCGGGTCTCTGATTGCTCTATCATAGAAGTTTAGTAGTGCATTTTACTCGCCCTTCCACGCGCTTTGAGATGCCGCCTAGATCAGTAGGCTATCTGAAATAGGAGCGACGTAAGATGAACAAATGTGATAGAATTACGCTGAATTCTTATATTAACCGTAATATAAAATGAACTAATCGGGTCTCCGTTTGCCTTATCCTAGAAGTTTAATAGCGCATTTTACGCGCCATTTCATGCGCTTTGAGAGGCCGCTTAGCCCAATACGCTATCTGAAATAGGAGCGACGTAAATTGAACAAATGTGATAGAATTTCCGTGAATTCTTATATAAACCTTAACGTAAAATGATCCAATCGGGTCTCTGTTCGCCCTACCATAGAAGTCTAATAGTGCATTTCACTCGCCATTTCATGCGCTTTGAGGTGCCGCTTAGCCCAATACGCTATCTGAAATAGGAGCGACGTAAGTTGAACAAATGTGATAGAATTTCGCTGAATTCTTTCATTAACATTAATGTAAAATGATCTAATCGAGTCTCTGTTTGCCCTACCATAGAATTTTAATAGTGCATTCTACTCGCCATTCCACCCGCTTTAAGATGCCGCCTAGCCCAGTACGCTATCTGAAATAGGAGCGACGTAAATTGAACAAATGTGATAGAATTTTGCTGAATTCTTAAATTAACCATAATATAAAATGATCTAATCGGGTCTCTGTTTGCCCTACCCTAGAAGTTTAATAGTGCATTTCACTCGTCATTTCATGCGCTTTGAGATGCCGCTCAGCCCAATACGCTATCTGCAATAGGAGCGACGTAAATTGAACAATTGTGATAGAATTTCGCTGAATTCTTATATTAACCAAAATATAAAATGATCTAGTGGGGTCTCTGATTGCCCTATCATAGAAGTTTAATAGTGCATTTTACTCGCCCTTTCACGCGCTTTAAGATGCCGCTTAGCCCAATACGCTATCTGATATAGGAGCGACGTAAGTTGAACAAATGTGATAGAATTACGCTGAATTCTTTTATTAACCATAATGTAAAATGATCTGCTCGGGTCTCTGTTTGCCGTACCCTAGAAGTTTAATAGTGCAGTTTAGTCGCCATTTCATGCGCTTTGAGATCCGGCTTAGCCCAATACGCTATCTGAAATAGGAGCGACGTAAATTGAACAAATGTGATAGAATTTCGCTGAATTCTTAAATTAACCATAATATAAAATGATCTAATCGGGTCTCTGCTTGCCCTACCCTAGAAGTTTAATAGTGCATTTCACTCGTCACATCATGCGCTTTGAGATGCCGCTAAGCCCAATAAGCTATCTGAAATAGGAGCGACGTAAATTGAACAAATGTGATAGAATTTCGCAGAATTCTTATGTTAACCAAAATATAAAATGATCTAGTCGGGTCTCTCATTGCCCTATCATAGAAGTTTAATAGTGCATTTTACTCGCCCTTTCACGCGCTTTAAGATGCCGCCTAGCCCAGTACGCTATCTCAAATAGGAGCGACGTAAGTTGAACAAATGTGATAGAGTTTCGCTGAATTCTTAAATTAATCATAATATAAAATGGTCTTATCGGGTCTCTGTTTGCCTTACCCTAGAAGTTTAATAGTGCATTTTACTCGCCATTTCATGCGCTTTGAGATGCCGCTTAGCCCAATAAGCTATCTGAAATAGGAGCGACGTAAATTGAACAAATGTGATAGACTTACGCTGAATTCTTATATTAACCGTATTATAAAATGATCTAATCGGGTCTCTGTTCGCCTTACCCTGGAAGTTTAATAGTGCATTTTACTCGCCATTTCATGCGCTTTGAGATGCCGCTTAGCCCAATACGCTATCTGAAATAGGAGCGACGTAAATTGAACAATTGTGATAGAATTTCCCTGAATTCTTATATTAAACAAAATATAAAATGATCTAATCGGGTCTGTGAATGCCCTATCATAGAAGCTTAATAGTGCATTTTACTCGCCATTCCACGCGGTTTAAGATGCCGGCCAGCCCAGTACGCTATCTGAAATAGGAGCGACGTAATTTGAAGAAATGTGATAGAATTACGCTGAATTCTTATATTAACCGTAATATAAAATGAACTAATCGGGTCTCCGTTTGCCTTATCCTAGAAGCTTAATAGCGCATTTTACGCGCCATTTCATGCGCTTTGAGATGCCGCATAGCCCAATACGCTATCTGAAATAGGAGCGACGTAAATTGAACAAATGTGATAGAATTACGCTGAATTCTTTTATTAACCATAATGTAAAATGATCTGCTCGGGTCTCTGTTTGCCGCACCCTAGAAGTTTAATAGTGCAGTTTAGTCGCCATTTCATGCGCTTTGAGATCCGGCTTAGCCCAATACGCTATCTGAAATAGGAGCGACGTAAATTGAACAAATGTGATAGAATTTCGCTGAATTCTTAAATTAACCATAATATAAAATGATCTAATCGGGTCTCTGCTTGCCCTACCCTAGAAGTTTAATAGTGCATTTCCCTCGTCACATCATGCGCTTTGAGATGCCGCTAAGCCCAATAAGCTATCTGAAATAGGAGCGACGTAAATTGAACAAATGTGATAGAATTTCGCAGAATTCTTATGTTAACCAAAATATAAAATGATCTAATCTGATCTCTGTTCGCCATAGCCTAGAAGTTTAATAGTGCATTTTGTTCGCCATTTCATGCGCTTTGTGATGCCGCTTAGCCCAATACGCTATCTGAAATAGAAGCGACGTAAATTGAACAAATGTGATAGGATTTCCCTGAAGTCTTATATTAAACAAAATATAAAATGATCTAATCGGGTCTCTGATTGCTCTATCATAGAAGTTTAGTAGTGCATTTTACTCGCCCTTCCACGCGCTTTGAGATGCCGCCTAGATCAGTAGGCTATCTGAAATAGGAGCGACGTAAGATGAACAAATGTGATAGAATTACGCTGAATTCTTATATTAACCGTAATATAAAATGAACTAATCGGGTCTCCGTTTGCCTTATCCTAGAAGTTTAATAGCGCATTTTACGCGCCATTTCATGCGCTTTGAGAGGCCGCTTAGCCCAATACGCTATCTGAAATAGGAGCGACGTAAATTGAACAAATGTGATAGAATTTCCGTGAATTCTTATATAAACCTTAACGTAAAATGATCCAATCGGGTCTCTGTTCGCCCTACCATAGAAGTCTAATAGTGCATTTCACTCGCCATTTCATGCGCTTTGAGGTGCCGCTTAGCCCAATACGCTATCTGAAATAGGAGCGACGTAAGTTGAACAAATGTGATAGAATTTCGCTGAATTCTTTCATTAACATTAATGTAAAATGATCTAATCGAGTCTCTGTTTGCCCTACCATAGAATTTTAATAGTGCATTCTACTCGCCATTCCACCCGCTTTAAGATGCCGCCTAGCCCAGTACGCTATCTGAAATAGGAGCGACGTAAATTGAACAAATGTGATAGAATTTTGCTGAATTCTTAAATTAACCATAATATAAAATGATCTAATCGGGTCTCTGTTTGCCCTACCCTAGAAGTTTAATAGTGCATTTCACTCGTCATTTCATGCGCTTTGAGATGCCGCTCAGCCCAATACGCTATCTGCAATAGGAGCGACGTAAATTGAACAATTGTGATAGAATTTCGCTGAATTCTTATATTAACCAAAATATAAAATGATCTAGTGGGGTCTCTGATTGCCCTATCATAGAAGTTTAATAGTGCATTTTACTCGCCCTTTCACGCGCTTTAAGATGCCGCTTAGCCCAATACGCTATCTGATATAGGAGCGACGTAAGTTGAACAAATGTGATAGAATTACGCTGAATTCTTTTATTAACCATAATGTAAAATGATCTGCTCGGGTCTCTGTTTGCCGTACCCTAGAAGTTTAATAGTGCAGTTTAGTCGCCATTTCATGCGCTTTGAGATCCGGCTTAGCCCAATACGCTATCTGAAATAGGAGCGACGTAAATTGAACAAATGTGATAGAATTTCGCTGAATTCTTAAATTAACCATAATATAAAATGATCTAATCGGGTCTCTGCTTGCCCTACCCTAGAAGTTTAATAGTGCATTTCACTCGTCACATCATGCGCTTTGAGATGCCGCTAAGCCCAATAAGCTATCTGAAATAGGAGCGACGTAAATTGAACAAATGTGATAGAATTTCGCAGAATTCTTATGTTAACCAAAATATAAAATGATCTAGTCGGGTCTCTCATTGCCCTATCATAGAAGTTTAATAGTGCATTTTACTCGCCCTTTCACGCGCTTTAAGATGCCGCCTAGCCCAGTACGCTATCTCAAATAGGAGCGACGTAAGTTGAACAAATGTGATAGAGTTTCGCTGAATTCTTAAATTAATCATAATATAAAATGGTCTTATCGGGTCTCTGTTTGCCTTACCCTAGAAGTTTAATAGTGCATTTTACTCGCCATTTCATGCGCTTTGAGATGCCGCTTAGCCCAATAAGCTATCTGAAATAGGAGCGACGTAAATTGAACAAATGTGATAGACTTACGCTGAATTCTTATATTAACCGTATTATAAAATGATCTAATCGGGTCTCTGTTCGCCTTACCCTGGAAGTTTAATAGTGCATTTTACTCGCCATTTCATGCGCTTTGAGATGCCGCTTAGCCCAATACGCTATCTGAAATAGGAGCGACGTAAATTGAACAATTGTGATAGAATTTCCCTGAATTCTTATATTAAACAAAATATAAAATGATCTAATCGGGTCTGTGAATGCCCTATCATAGAAGCTTAATAGTGCATTTTACTCGCCATTCCACGCGGTTTAAGATGCCGGCCAGCCCAGTACGCTATCTGAAATAGGAGCGACGTAATTTGAAGAAATGTGATAGAATTACGCTGAATTCTTATATTAACCGTAATATAAAATGAACTAATCGGGTCTCCGTTTGCCTTATCCTAGAAGTTTAATAGTGCATTTCACTCGCAATTTCATGCGCTTTGAGATGGCGCTTAGACCAATACGCTATCTGAAATAGGAGCGACGTAAATTGAACAAATGTGATAGAATTTCCCTGAATTCTTATATTAACCTCAATGTAAAATGATCTAATCGGGCCTTCGTTCGCCCTACCCTAGAAGTTTAATAGTGCGTTTCTCTCGTCATTTCATGCGCTTTGAGATGCCGCTTAGCCCAAAACGATATCTGAAATAGGAGCGACGTAAGTTGAACAAATGTGACAGAATTACGCTGCATTCTTATATTCACCTTAATGTAAAATGATCTCTTCGGGTCTCTGTTCACCCTACCCTAGATGTATAATAGTGCATTTCACTCGTCATTTCATGCGCTTTGAGATGCCGCATAGCCCAATATGCTATCTGAAATAGGAGCGACGTAAATTGAACAAATGTGATAGAATTTCGCTGAATTCTTATATTAACCAAAGTATAAAATGATCTAGTCTGGTCTTTGATTGCCCAATCATAGAAGGTTGATAGTGCATTTTACTCGCCATTCCACACGCTTTAAGATGCCGCCTAGCCCAGTACGCTGTCTGAAATAGGAGCGACGTAAATTGAACAAATGTGATAGAATCTCCCTGAATACTTATATTAAGCTTAATGTAAAATGATCTAATCGGGGCTCTGTTCGCCTTACCCTAGAAGTTTAATAGTGCGTTTCACTCGTCATTTCATGCGCTTTGAGATGCCGCTCAGCCCAAAACGATATCTGAAATAGGAGCGACGTAAATTGAACTAATGTGATAGAATTTCCCTGAATTCTTAAATTAAACATAATATAAAATGATCTTATCCGGTCTCTGTTTGCCCTACCCTAGAAGTTTAATAGTGCATTTCACTCGTCATTTCATGCGCTTTGAGATGCCGCTTAGCCCAATACGCTATCTGAAATAGCAGCGACGTAAGTTGAACAAATGTGATAGAATTTCGCTGAATTCTTATATTAACCAAAATATAAAATGATCTAATCGGGTCTCCGATAGCCCTATCATAGAAGTATAATAGTGCATTTTACTCGCCATTCCACGCGCTTTAAGATGCCGCCTAGCCCAGTACGCTATCTGAAATAGGAGCGACGTAAGTTGAACAAATGTGGTAGAATTACGCTGAATTCTTATATTAACCGTAATATAAAATGACCTAATCGGGTCTCTGTTTGCCTTATCCTAGAAGTTTAATAGTGCATTCTACTCGCCATTTCATGCGCATTGAGATGCCGCTTAGCCCAATACGCTATCTGAAATATCAGCGACGTAAATTGAACAAATGTGATAGAATTTCGCTGAATTCTTAAATAAACCATAATATGAAATGATCTAATCGGGTCTCTGTTTGTCCTAACCTAGAAGTTTAACAGTGCATTTTACTCGCCATTTCATGCTCTTTGAGATGCCGCTTAGCCCAATACGCTATCTGAAAGAGGAGCGACGTAAATTGAACAAATGTGATAGAATTTCCCTGAATACTTATATTAACCTTAATGTAAAATGATCTAATCGGGTCTCTGTTCGCCCTACCCTAGAAGTTTAATAGTGCATTTCACTCGCCATTTCATGCGCTGTGAGATGCCGCTTAGCCCAATACGCTATCTGAAATAGCAGCGACGTAAGTTGAACAAATGTGATAGAATTTCGCTGAATTCTTATATTAACCAAAATATAAAATGATCTAATCGGGTCTCCGATAGCCCTATCATAGAAGTATAATAGTGCATTTTACTCGCCATTCCACGCGCTTTAAGATGCCGCCTAGCCCAGTACGCTATCTGAAATAGGAGCGACGTAAGTTGAACAAATGTGGTAGAATTACGCTGAATTCTTATATTAACCGTAATATAAAATGATCTAATCGGGTCTCTGTTTGCCTTATCCTAGAAGTTTAATAGCGCATTTTACTCGCCATTTCATGCGCTTTGAGATGCCGCTTAGCCCAATACGCTATCTGAAATAGGAGCGACGTAAGTTGAACAAATGTGATAGAATTACGCTGAATTCTTTTATTAACCATAATGTAAAATGATCTGCTCGGGTCTCTGTTCGCCCTATCCTAGAAGTTTAATAGTGCATTTTATTCGCCATTTCGTGCGCTTTGAGATGCCGCTTAGCCCAATACGCTATCTGAAATTGGAGCGACGTAAATTGAACAAATGTGATAGAATTTCGCTGAATTCTTAAATTAACCATAATATGAAATGAGCCAATCGGGTCTCTGTTCGCCCTACCGTAGAAGTCTAATAGTGCATTTCACTCGCCATTTCATGCGCTTTGAGATGCCGCTTAGCCCAATACGCTATCTGAAATAGGAGCGACGTAAATTGAACAAATGTGATAGAATTTACCTGAAATCTTATATTAAACAAAATATAAAATGATCTAATCGGGTCTCTGATTGCTCTCTCATAGAAGTTTAGTAGTGCATTTTACTCGCCCTTCCACGCGCTTTAAGATGCCGCATAGGTCAGTAGGCTATCTGAAATAGGAGCGACGTAAGATGAACAAATCTGATAGAATTACGCTGAATTCTTATATTAACCGTAATATAAAATGAACTAATCGGGTCTCCGTTTGCCTTATCCTAGAAGTTTAATAGCGCATTTTACGCGCCATTTCATGCGCTTTGAGAGGCCGCTTAGCCCAATACGCTATCTGAAATAGGAGCGACGTAAATTGAACAAATGTGATAGAATTTCCGTGAATTCTTATATAAACCTTAATGTAAAATGATCCAATCGGGTCTCTGTTCGCCCTACCATAGAAGTCTAATAGTGCATTTCACTCGCCATTTCATGCGCTTTGAGATGCCGCTTAGCCCAATACGCTATCTGAAATACGAGCGACGTAAATTGAACAAATGTGATATAATTTTGCTGAATTCTTAAATTAACCATAATATAAAATGATCTAATCGGGTCTCTGTTTGCCCTACCCTAGAAGTTTAATAGTGCATTTCACTCGTCATTTCATGCGCTTTGAGATGCCGCTAAGCCCAATAAGCTATCTGTAATAGGAGCGACGTAAATTTTACAAATGTGATAGAATATCGTTGAATTCTTATATTAAACAAAATATAAAATGATCTAATCGGGTCTCTGATTGCCCTATCATAGAAGTTTAATAGTGCATTTTACTCGCCATTCCACGCGCTTTAAGATGCCGCCTAGCCCAGTACGCTATCTGAAATAGGAGCGACGTAACTTGAACAAATGTGATAGAATTTCGCAGAATTCTTATATTAACCAAAATATAAAATGATCTAATCTGGTCTCTGTTCGCCCTAGCCTAGAAGTTTAATAGTGCATTTT